>CAIGRT010227808.1:0-25512 GCA_903798405.1 Fraxinus platypoda | reverse complement strand
GGGGTTGGGGGTTGGGGGGTGGGGGGGGGGGGGGGTCCAAAATTGACACTTTACATGTTAATTAATTAATTTAAAGGATAGCGGGCATTTCCACTTCAAGTAAAGGTATCCTAATTGCAGAGTCGCAATATGACCTAGCTTCGACGCCTTTCCTTGTTAGATGTCTTTAGTTAATTCTAATCTATCATAACAAATTCGAACTTGATATATTATCCTATAAGAGAAAGGAGTGGAATGGGTATATTTTCTTTAAAAATTGAGTAATAAGTAAGATATAATTATACCTTTGGATCTACATATTCTTATTTTTCACTCTCTGAACTATTTCGTTAAATCATTACATATGTATCCTTTTTTTTTTTTTTTTGGGCAAAGACATCCACACGCCCATATGAGCTTTTAGGCTCCACCAAAAAAGGTAGATGAGGGTTAAGGATTCTCAATCATATATATATATATCATAAAATATGCCAGTGTACATAAAAGGATAGGTATAAACCTAACTTCCTGAATGCAACATAGAAACAAATGTCAAAAAATAAATGGGGAAGTACTACTTCCCGTAGAAAACTAAGTAAGTGCAAATGAAAACTAGTCCATAAACGTCTAAAGTTGGACAGTCCATGTCTGTTAATCTGCATAAGTGCCATAATATGTAGAGGTAGATCGAGTGGTCCATACTCTTAATTTACCTATCATTGAATTGACTTATTTGTTTTGAATGATAAATCAAATCATCACATAAATGTCGCCATTGAAAGAGGATCTTGTTTGTTGCCATCTTATTCCATTAAAATAGTTAACAAATCAAAAACCAAGTTGGTGTTCAAGTACTTTAGTTTACATGGAAAAAAAGTTTGTTAGTGCCGAATGAATTGTACCATAAATCGATATAAATTCTTGAGAATCAACAAATTAGCATGAAGATTAAATTTTTTGGAATAATTTTTTTTAGTCGCTCGTTACTGCAATCGTCCTATGTGGCACACACGTGACGGTTAATGATTTGATGCGTGAGACAATAAAAAAACTATCACATTAATATATCAAATCACTAACGGTCACGTGTATGTCACGTAGGACGATCACGGTATTGAACGACTGCAAATAACATTACTCAATTTGAAATTGGTTAAGCCAAATCCGTCTCTGACTCAGACTTAACCTTTCTTTGTCTAATGTTAAAGTAAATAAAAAATTATTTTTCAGTTTAATTAAAGTTAACCATTAATTTCAATCACATATTCACAACTATTACACATTTATTAGCTACACATTTCTCAGGACTCGACATTATTTCTCCTAAAAAGTTGCCAATAATTTTAATTGAACACAACAAGGCCAAAAGTCTCAAACCTAACTAGTCTAGATGTACCTAGACAACATCTAAATGTCAAAAACTCTTTTCTTGTTTTTAATATTATTTTAATTATTGAAAAACCATCAAATGAATAAAATAATGTATATCAAATATTTAAAATCGCAAATATTACATTACTCAATAATTTTTACAACTAAATAATTTTCAAGTTTCCAAATGAAAAATGAACGTACTAAACCCTTGTTTGATCTCTATTATTTTCAAAATCTCTTTTTTTTTTCAACGACACATTTTTCAATAAAATAATATTACACGTAAATCCAATTTTTTTTCATATTTTTTAATTACACACTCTCCATCAATCTACTGTTCAAAAATACATTTTTAACCAAAAATGAGGATCAACATACGCTAATTAATGTCTAGGTCTACAATATCCATTAGATCCAAAAAATTAAAAATAAAAATAAAAAAATAGATATTTAAAAAGAAAGGCATGTGCCTTTTGGTGTGAATGGCAAATTGAGAATAATCTCAATGCAATATGACTTATTTTATTGATCTTATCATTTAATATAATTTCAAACGAGGAAGTGTGTAACTTTCTCTAAAAATCCCTTTTAATTTATATTTAAAAATAATTTCTTAATTTTAGAATCAATTTTCAAAAATTCTATCGAACGACTTTTATGATACGCTGGAAAAAAGCTGTCAGGTTAGGACGAAAGACGAAGTTGATTGGAAACTTTGGGAGTCAATCTGTCAAAAGGACTAAAAAGTCATATTATTATATTTGGGTCCCATCTGTTTTCCCCCTTCTTAATTCCGGGCCGGGTTTCTGTTACCGCTCGCCATTCAATTCTTCAATTGACCGTAAATTCTCACTCTCACTATCTGCACGTTTCCTACACGCGCTTTTAAGAAAGAAAATAAAATATATACTCATCCGTTAAAATTTATGTAACAATATTATTATTAATGTTACTCAGAGAAATTAATTTGATTTTAAAGAGCATTTGGTAGAGGCAATCAAGGAGTTTCAATTATCAGATTGACCATTCAATATCAAATTCGGTAAAGAAAGTCAATCTTTTCGCTTCAATTCTTAAAAAAAATTATAATTATGAAATATTTAACCAAATATTTTTCAAAAAAATAATAATATTACACACAAATTTAAAATTTTCATTGTTTTTCAACCACGCACTCTCTCGTCAATCATTATTTCAAAATTTATAAACTCTCCAAAATGGGTGCCAAACAATGACTTATTATGATCAAATTCAGCAAAAAGTAAGTCAGTGATAATAGATTATCAAGCTCTACGGGGACTATTGAGATAGTTCAATTCCTTGAATTCACACGTACATTTTATTTGTAATTATGGGGAGTTATATTCAACTAAAATGAATAAATTTTAGAACTATGCTATAGTGACACGTTCAATGATAGAGGGACACATGAAAATACACGATGACACTGTTTGAAAAAAAAAAAAAAAGAGCACACAATTAGGTGCTCCACCCCACCGTGTCACCTTCCCCATGTCAGCTGCCCTTGTTCAAGGAATGTTATTCTAATTTTCAATGTAAAACCGCCAAATTTGTTTAATGTTTTTAGGAAGAGATTTTTTTAGGTGAAAAATAATTTTTTGTAGAATATATAGTTAAAAAGTAGGAATATGAATTCATGGAATGTGTAGTTAAAAATCTACAAAAAAATAAAAATGATTTTAAGAATAAAATTAACAAACACGTCTTAAGAAAATAATTTATCTTAAAGCTTTTAAATTACATTCTCATACAACACATGCCTTAAGAAAAAACACTATTAAGAGTGTGTTTGGTAGGGATTTTTGGGGGAAGAATTGATTTTGAATAGTGATATGATGGGAAATGTGTGGTTGAAAAAGAAAAAAAAAGTATTGATGTGATGGAAAATATTATTTTATTGAAGAATGTGTGGTTGAAAATGAGAATTGATTTACTGTAGAAAATGAGAATCTGTACCAAACAGGCTCTTAATCTTTTAGATATGAAATTTTCTCNATTTGAGGCTAATTCTTTGGGAGGAAATGTATTTTTGAATAATGATTTTAGGAGAATGTGTAGTTAAAAAATATAACATTTTTTTAAATATACTGTTAAATGATTGGGCTGTCTCGCTATTTACTTGACCTGTTGTGCTGTCTTAATTCTCAAACCGAGTTTGAGGCCCATTTCTTTAAAACTTGTTTCAAGTTACACGCTTTTGCTTCTTTTGAGTGGGTTGCGATCTGTCGTACACGTAGTTTAATCTTGATCCTGGATTTGAACCGTTTGATATGGATAGATATTATACTTGGCCCTCACTTTCGTCTTTTGCGTTGGTTGAATAGTTCTTTTCTCTATGTGGGTTACGATTTCTCTGAAAATCTGTAACTTTAATATTTGTGTTGTAATCTCTGTTCTTTTAGTAAGAATGATGGTTGTTATGTACGATCTTTGAGAGATTTCTAAGTGTTAATTACTTATTTGAAGAACTTCTTGAAGAAATCTCATACGATTCTGTACTATTTCTTAGTTGAGATTAATGGATTTGGAGCAATATCTCTTGGCAGATGCTCAACGGGTGATTAGGTTTGTTTGATTGAACATTTGGGCCCTTTTAGGGCAAAACAAATCTTGTGTTATTTAAGTTTTCTGCAATTTTGAGTTTTTTACGATTTTTCAATCAATTGCTTTGTATAGTTTTGGGAGCAACAAGCGGTATCAGAGCTTCTCTCTTTTTCAAAAATTTGTCTTAGAACCCTTTTCTTTGAAAACCCTTTTTTTTTTTTTTTTTAATATTTTTTATAAAATTGCAAATATGGTTTGTCTTGAAAGTTTGGGTAAGAAATCGGTTTTTAAAAAAAAAAAAAAATTGTCTGTTGATCTAATCTCGATTCAACTTTTGGTTGGATCACTTAGTGATAATCTGATATTTTTTGGTTAGATCTACAAGATCTCTTGAGACCGTATATTGTTTGTTGAGATTAAAAATCTCTGTTTCTTCAAAACCTTTTATCTTATTTTTTACTCGATTAGATCTGTTGATTATACTGAATTTGGTGATTCTGGTGTAACTCGTTACTGAGTTCTGGTGAGTCTTATAACTCATATTGAGTTTTGGTGAGTAGAGTTAACTCACTCCAATTCTTGTTGAGTTCCTGACTCACTGCTAAGTGTTACTGAATCATTGTGACTCGTTGGGTTCATGTGCTTAAATTGGGATTCTTGGTTCAATTTTGGTATTTTCTGATTGCTCCTTTCATTCTGAATTTTTTTAGATTTAAAACTCTGATATTTTATATGCTATTTCCTTACCTGCTAATTGTTCTTGTTAATTTTGACATTGGTTATTAAGGTAAGTAATCTGCCATTACCTTCCTTTGTCCAAGATCTCCTACGAGGATTTAGGAATCTGATGGAGTAGTGGAATCTAGGGTTATCACTCTTTAAAGTGTGTTTTTTCTGAGCTATGGAGAAGAAACTAATGGCTATAGACTCTGGGTCAAAGACCAAAATGGTTTTAAGGTGATTATGTGTAGAAATGTCATTTTTAATGAAAATGACATGTCTTGAACTTGAAATCTAATGAATATGCACTTGTTAAAGAGATTATTTTGGAAAATCAAATTGAAAATGCTGTTAATCAAGATTATTTGATAGATGTAGAGACTACTCAATCTGAAATAAAACATAATCAACAATTGAAACTGGATCTATTAACCCATCTCTTGCTGATTACCTACTTACAATAGATAGAGAAAGAAGGAACAAAATACCTTCAATTAGATTCAATAATGATGATTTTGTAACTCTATTTTCTGCATTAGATTCCTTAAATTCTGAGCCTACGACTTTTAAGGAAGCCTTTAACTACCCAGATTCTAAGTTCTGGGAAGAAGTCATGAATGAAGAAATTGACTCTTGAATTAAGAATAAAACATGGGTTTTAGTCAATAGACCTAAAGATAAAAAGGTAGTAGACTGTAAATGGATTTTCAAAATCATACAAGGAGATTCTAATACAGAAAAATAAGAGATATAAAGCCAGATTAATGGCTAAAGGCTTCACTCGAAGAGAAGGAGTGTACTACAATGAAATATTTCCACCAATTGCAAAGTATATTTATATCAGAATTCTGTTAGACTTAATTGCACACTTTGACTGGGAAGTGGATCAACTTGATATTAAAACATCATTTCTTAATGGTGATCTTGATGAGATGATATATATGAATCAATCAATGGATTATGAAGTTAAATAAAAAATTGATAAGGTTTGCTTATTGAAAAAGTCTCTTTATCGGCTAAAACAAGCTCCCAAGCGGTGGTACTTTGAGCAAATGAAGTCGAGTGATGTCTAGATCCATTAGTTGATACCAAGTAATAGTTCAACAAGGTGGAGATTTTTAAATGATTGGGTTGCCTCACTATTTACTTGGCTTGTTGAGCTCTCTTAATTCTCAAATCGGGTTTGAGGCCCATTTCTTTAAAACTTGTTTCAAGTTACACGCTTTTGCCTTTTTTAAGTGGGTTGCGATCTACTGTACATGTGTCTTAATCTTGATCCTGGATTTGAACTGTTGGGTATGGATATATATTATACTCGGCCTTCACTTTCGTCTTCCACGTTGGTTGAATATTTCTTTTCTCTGTAGGGATTATGATTTCTCTGAAAATCTGTAACTTTGATCTTTGTGTTCCAATCTTTGTTCTTTTAGTAAGAATTGGAGTTGTTATGTACGATTTTTGAGAGATTTCTGAATGTTAGTTATCGATTTGTAATAGAGAGGTTAGAAATAACTTTTTGAAGAAATCATAGATTTATTTATACATTTCTATACTATTTCTTGGTTGAGATTAGATCTGAAACAATATCTCTTGACAGATGCTCAACGGGTGATTAGGTCGTTCGACAAACATCCGGGCCCTTTTCATGACAAAACAAGTCTTGTGTTTTTTAAATTTTCTGCAATTTTTCGATCAATTGGGTTGTATCGTTTTGGGAGCAACACATACTTGTAAAATGATTTTATAAAAAAAATATGTAATTGAAAATGAATTTTCAAAAAATAAATTTTGAAAAAAGGGGCTCAAACGAGCTAATAGAATACTACCAAAAGGTTCAAACCTGTCACTTTTATAATTCCACGTAATTATATCAATTTTTAGCTTATAATTAATGAGTTTTGCTACATGAACATAATGTTTGACATATGTGATGATACCCCACACACACGGGGAGGTCGGCATAATTTAATTTAGGTCGGGACCCACATTGAGGTCGATCAGCTCTTATATCAAGTATTATGTTTATTTAGCTTAATTCATAATTAATAACTAAGTATGAAGTCAACGCTTTTTCCCCGCGTGAGGCTCTGTCATCCTGACCCGATTCCATTAATTACCTAATTTCCGTATATTCGTGCTACGTCGTTACCCTCTGCACACAGTTTCACACAGACAAAAACTCACTCCACCGCCTCTGTCTTCCCCGCCACCGCCTTCTCCCGAGACGTTAAAGCGATGAAAGAAGCAGTGGCGGAAGAACCCATCAATCCCACAGTCAAGAATATACAGATACTGATTGTCTCCCTTATCGATTCCATTTCTCGTGTTCAAATCTTGAAGGGAAAATGGTCGCTGATCAGGACCAAATTAACAGCTTTGGAAACCCATCTTTTGAAATTTTCATCAGCCGCCGGCGACGTAAACCCGCTTTCAGTGGACCTTTTTCACTCCCTCTCCGCTACCTGCTCGGTGGCGGTCTCTCTTGCCGACCTCTGCCACTCGCTGACACCGCCGGGCGGCAAGCTTAAAACCCAAAACGATGTTGATTCCATTTCCGCAAAACTCGATAATCACATCAACGACCTCGTGGTGCTTAACAAAAGCCGGGTTTTCGCCGAAAGTGCCGCTGTTTCATTTCAGGCAACTGTATCGAATGTTTCATCATCCAGTAAACGGGAGTCGGTCCGGGCTGAGTCCCAGAATTTGATGACTCGTCTTCAGATCGGGTCAGCTGAGTCCAAAATATCTGCCCTTGACTCGCTCCTCGGACTATTACAGGAAGATGATAAGAATGTACTAATTGCGGTGGGCCAGGGAATCGTTCCTGTACTCGTGCGTTTACTGGATTCCAGTTCTTCAGAAATTAAGGAAAGAACAGTCGCTGGCATTGCCAAAATTTCCGCAGTCGATTCGAGCAAGCATGTTTTACTTGCTGAAGGATTAGTATTGCTTAATCATTTGCTCCGGGTGCTTGAATCAGGAAGTATTTTCGGGAAAGAGAAGTCTTGCATTGCCCTTCAAGCTTTGAGTCATTCGAAGGAAAATGCAAGGGCAATTGGGTCCAGAGGAGGAATTACATCTCTACTAGAAATTTGTCAATCTGGGACGCCGAATTCTCAGGCTATATCAGCCGGAGTGTTGCGTGATTTAGCTGTTTTTCCAGAAGTTAAAGAGCATTTTATGGAAGAAGATGCAGTGGTGACGCTATTAGCACTGTCTAATTCGGGTACTGCATTGGCACAGGAAAATTCAATTGGGTGTTTGTGTAATTTAATTTCGGGAGATGATGACTTGAAGCTGTTTCTTGCCAGAGAAGGTGGAATTGAGTGTGTGAAAAATTTGTGGGACTCTGCTCCCACTCCTCGCAATCTTGAGGTTGTTGTTCAGATGGTATCAATATTGGCCTCGAATCCATTAATCAGTGAGGTCCTTGTCGCAAATGGCTTTCTGAATCATGTAGTTGGGGTGTTGAACTGTGGGGTTTTAGGAGTGAGAATTGCAGCTGCAAATGCACTGTATGATTTGGCTTACAGTATCAAAACACAGAAAGAATTGGGAAAAATGGGATGCATCTCGCTTTTGTCAAGAATGTTAGATGGTAAGGCGATTGAGGAGAAAGAGGCTGCAGCAAAAACACTGTCGAGACTTATGAGTTATGCTGGGAATAGGGGAATATTTAGAAAGGAGGAAAAGGGGATCACGAGTGCAGTTAAACTCTTGGATCCTTTGGTGCTAAATTTGGACAAGAAGTATCCTATTTGGATTTTAACATCAATAGTCCATTCTAAGAAATCCCGGAAGCAAATGGTGGCTACTGGAGCTTGTGCTTATCTGCAGAAACTAGTCGAGATGAATGTTGATGGTGCTAAGAAACTTTACGATAGTCTTGGCCGCGGCAAGCTGTGGGGAGTCTTTGCCAGGCCTTGAGTTGAGGAACAGTGGTAAAGATGAAATTGAATGCTGTTAATATGTGTGTCAATAATGTTTCATTTTCTCTGTAATTTGATTTCATTAGTTTTTACATTGTTGATAAGTTAGAATGCTGTGGTAGAAAGCAAATATGAATAGTCTAGTTGCTGATGAGAGTTTGTGTTTTTCAGAATTTTAATTTCTGGGTTTGGCGACCTAACTTGATTAGGGACTTTATGTTTTCCTAACAAATCCCAATAAAATTAATGAAAAAAAGTCTTCACTTTGAACTCATTCTCTAATGTTTCTGTAATGTATCTTGAATGAATGTGCGTGACATGATATTTTAGCCTCCTTTTAATGTCAGAATAGCCCAAATACTCAGAAAGTTCTAAATTTGAGCTAATCGTGTGGTTTCATACTGTTCATGAGGATTGCCGCTCGTCTGGGAACTTGCGTGTGTTCTTGAATGATTATAGAACGGTTATCCTTGTGAACTAATTGCTCTACATTTCGCTTCTTGCCTAGTTGACAGTAAGAGGCGTATCGCGAGGTTATTTTTAGAAAAAATCTTCGAGATTCATTCTTCCTTTATTCGTTCCATCTTCTTGTGACCTTGTCTAAGTTTTTATATACTTGTGGGTGGCACATCAAATTGCTTTGATGATGTTGGATTCAGTTAGATGCTTCTGTTATAGTCTCATAGTGATTATTTCTATTGAAGGTAGGTACTTGTAAAAATCTAGTGGCCCACTCTCTTTTTTTTTTCAAAATGTTTAACTAAATATATAACATTAGGATAAAGGTATGAAAATGAATTATCTTGTATAGTTTAGTTTTTAGCTCAGTGTCTTGTAGCTGATTCTGTCATGTCTTGATATGGTGTCTGTGTAATGGTTGGTAGGGTTTCACCATGTGCATCTGTCTTGTGCATCATTTTGTGCTGGTAGTTGCCCAACAAGGATCGATCGATCTTACTCATTTCTTGCTGCTATGATTGTTATTCATTTGGATATGATATTGGTGTGGGACTGGTGGAGGGGGGCAGCTCACACGAGATGGGCTGGGGTGGCATGCATGGCCATTGTGGTGGTGCTGGCAGCGGCGGCGGTTGACGGTTGAATCAAACCCATGAACGGTTCCATCGCTCCAAATGTGTTGGGTAAAGATTGTTCAACGTGGCCCCGTGGATGTATTACCCATTTTACTTGTATACTATATTAATCAATTTCGTAAAGAATAAATCTAAGTGTACAACATTGGTTGACAACAATGGTTGACAATCATGTGTTGTCAAAATCCTAGCATGTGATGTAAAAAACAGTTTTTTAAAGTGGATGGATATGATGATGCCAAATAGGATGTTGTCAACTAATGTTGTCAACCAATGTTGTACATGTAACATGATTCTTAATTTTTGTCTGAAAATTAATTTTTAAAAGTATTTTTTATTCCAGAAGTCCTTTTAGAGGAAGTCACGTTGAATCAATTTTCTCTAAAAGATCTTCTAACTAAAAAAAGTACTTTCATAAACTAAATCAAACAATTCCATAAGCTATTTTTGAATCTCAAAAACTTTTCAAGTCACGCGGGCTCTTACACTAATGATATAAATTAGGCAGCTGATGTGGGCTCCACTAGAAGATTTCATTTCTGATATGAATATGTATGTCCTTTTGGGCTAATACTAGTCACATGTACAATATTTTTACAGTAAATGACAAATCAGTTTCGCCATATAAAGAAACAAATGGGAGACCCCTATCTGTTAGATGACAAAGAAATATATGTACATTATGTACAAACAAATCAAATTTTAAGATGATCTAAGTCATTTATGGACTGATGTTGAAGTACTTCGGATCTGATGGATAGTGATATTCCACGTGTAACTGCATCATCAAGTCACAAAACTTGTTACTAGGTTACATGAGAGTGATGAGGAGATTGTATCTACTAATGTCCAGTAACCAACTTTCAAGTAGGCTTTTCATAACAAAATATGTCAAAATTCCGAGCACGAATACAAGTTATTTATATTGGTACCATGCCAGAAAATATCTGCATTCCCTAGAATTGAAAAATGTTCGACTATTTGTATAAACCACTCACGCGCCTCGTCAGAAATCGCCAACTATCTATAGAATTTACCCTCCTGGTCTAAAGGGACATGAAACAATGAAAAAAGAGCACTGAACCAAACTCAAAGAAGAAGGTAATAGCTCATGGTCATCTCTTTTTTCAGGTAAAACAGAGAGATGCAACTTATTGTTTTAATACACGCTCAATTGAATAAATGGCAAAATTACAGAAACAGTTATGAGATGAATCCAAGTTCACTGAAACTTTCAGGAGAGGACAGAAAGAATGTCAATCGATTAGGGGCCTCTCCCTGGTAATGTCACTCCTAGATCATCGGTTTGTAACTACATCCCTTGTACTTAAAAGGAAGGAAATAAATAAGATAGCTCGCACGGTCCATGAACTACCGTTCGACTGGTATTTAACTTTAGACTGGATCATGCAAGACTACATTTCTAACAGCAATTATGTATACACTAAGGGTAATGGTGTAAGATAGGTCATCTTACATAAAGAAAATGTGCAATAGTCAGAAAATAAGTCTGTCTTACTTTGGAGTGGAAGCATCTAGATATGCATGACAAATAGTAATACAGCATTATCTACTTACCTTGCCCTCATCAGAATCCGAATGGCGCTGAGGAAACACGACTCTCATATCATCGTACAAGTAGAAGCGGCGTTCAGCTTCGCTGTCCACACCATTCCTTGCTGGCAGAGGAGATGACCCAAATCTCTGGAATGTTTTCACATGTTTCTTTGGATGGGGACACAGAAAACGGAGATGTAAAGCATATCTCAGAACACCAGAACCTGCGGTATTCTCATTAACCTTTGAAGGGCTACGTACAGATCGGCTTTCATTTCCGTCAGATAAGATAAAAGGGACATCGTCCACTACATTAGTATTTCTGCATGAATCACTGTCTAATTCACTATGCGTATCGACTCCAAGCGAATCATCAAATACCTCCCTACGCTGCGAAGAATTGCCCAATTTTGAAATTTCGGGCCGTGTGGCGCCATTTCTTGTATCAGGGTCTTTACCTCCACCTTTATCCATAGCTAGAGTGACTTTTTGGCGTAAAAATGTCTAGAAAGTGAAACAAGAATGGAGAGAAAATCAATGTAAATTTTGATGATTAGTCAAAACTAGTTAAAAAGTAACAAAACAGTATTCATGACACGGCAAACTACATCCACCTTTATCCATAGCTAGAGTGATTTTTTGGTGTAAAAATGTCTAGTAAGTGAAACAAGCATGGAGAGAAAATCAATGTAAATTCTGATGATTAGTCGAAACTTGTTAAAAAGTGACAAAACAGTATTCATGACATGGCAAACTAATTATGCCCCTGTTTGGTGGCCTTTAATTTGAAACAACTATGTTTTGAATAGTATTTTTTGGAGAATATGTGGTTAAAAAGTATGTAAAAGTTTTGGATTTACGTGTAAAATATTTTATTGTGTGAATGTGTCATTGAAAATGAGTGTGAGAAATAAATTTTAAAGTAAATTAAATTAAATTAAAGGACACCAAACAGGGGCTATATAATGAAGCGCCACGGACCCATGGGAGGACATCATAGTTAGCTCACTGTCGATCATAGTTAGGCCCATGCAGAGATTATTGAGATTCCGATCCATGATAAGATCCACTCAGTAAAGTTTCAGTGTTGAGCAAAATGTGATAGTAGCAGTCTTAAAGTGCAAAAATTTGAAGACCACAAATTTAGGGATTCACCATTTCAGGAACAGCAGCCATTTTTGAATCTCGCTGAATGGATGTGATAATTACGTTTGAAATAGTCATCATTTTTAAGGGAAAGGAAAAAGAGGAAACAACTATGGTCTAGCATGCCAGCTCCAAGACCTTAATGTCCTTGTACTAAAGAGACTGAAACTCAAGGCTTAAATCCTCAAACCACCAGAGAAGCATTTAAACCCTCCATCCTAGTTTCCCCATTTACATATACTGTTTTCAGCATGTCCAACAACATTGCATCCAAGGCACATAGCATATAAATCTCACTTACGAGACTCCCCGCTCATGATCTCAGTTTTGTAATTGCAATCTGAAACTGTTCAACATAAAACGATAATGGAGTGCCATTGAACTTCAAAAGTTAATACTTCATGTAATTTATAGAAAACTCTAGGTGCAGGGATTCATACGTGTGGAGTATCACACCTTGTCAAACCAACAGCTAATTAGTTGAACTATGAGTCCTATAAGGTTACATTCAAGGTAAGATAGTTTAAACCATAAGTGAATACCAATCCCTAATGCCATAGAGTTTGGAATCAGCATTCATAATCATCGCAGCAGAACAAGAAGCCAATTTTGATCCAAACCGACTTTTCCCCCAAGAATTTAATAGGAAGATGTCACCGATTTGGATTTTTATTATTACTGAGTTTTAGGTTGGTTATCAGATAATAACCAAAAGCTTCGAATTGATAGAATTGAAAAAAAAAAATACAAATCAGTTACTGGAACTAATGACACTAACAGACAACACTTAAATATTTGCGATCTATAAATAAATTACCATCAGTTAGCTACTGATAGTAGTTGCAACGATGCGGGTAGCAATTTTGAAAGTTCAGAAAGATAGTGATCAACTGGGAAAGTTAATAAGATTCAGATATACCTTAGTGCCAGCAGGCATATCACTCAAATCATAGTTACAGAAGAATGTATGGATAGGTGTTCTTTCCGGATTGCTTAGAACCTGTCAAAGAAACTCAATTATCAACACAGGAAGTCTTTGCAATTGGATGAAACTCAATCATCAGTGAGAAGTCATCCTTTTGGCAATTCCAAGCCAAATTCTTCTTCTCGTTGACACGTGAACTTTTGGGGAACCTTGAAATAATAACCACAATTTGATGTAAAAAAAAATCATAGATCGCCTAGCTCACAATAATGTCGTGCATATTCACTACTTTGCACCCTATAGATAAAGCCATTTTATTTTACGCCACCAGGCTGGAATTATTTTTGAAGACAAAAATATTAGCTCCAACTGCAGTTTCAGTTAATGATCAAAATGGTACCAGTAAAGGACATCAGAAGAGATGTTGGAAAATGTAGTTCAAGAAGTATATATGCTATTGATGTATTCTAATTTAGTTCAAGGATCATAAATGCAATCAATGACTCTCCATCCATTTGGCTATCCCATTGAACATGAAGCAACAAATGATATTTAATTTGGGGAATTTACATTATGATATCAAATATTCCTTTCGTAGAACTATATCTCAATAATCATTTACTTATATTCCTTTTCCTAGAAAGCAATACCATGTCAATCACCCCGAAGCTGATTATTTAAATTGAAAAAAAAAAAGAAAGAAAGAACTTGATTGATTCTGCTCATATGGATTGTTCATGAATTCATATGAACAAGTCTATCAATTCTCCAATATTATTATCGATGCACAGTAGGTATGATGTCTCCATTATTTTTATCGTTTCAAGGAAACCCAGGTGACGCCACAGATCGTGGAATGATTCAGAGCCATAGAGTGGAGTTATTGGATACGGAATCTATACAAGCACTGAAGCTAAAATAAGAGCATTATTAAATGGGATAAAATTGCATTGAGTTAGAGGGTACAGGAAGATATGGATTGAGTCGGATCATCCATGCAAAAACATTTCTTCATATCTACAACACAGGGACCATGGAAAATCCAGTGTCGTAGAAGGAATAAAGCACCTGCTAGTACCACTCAAATGCAAAATATTTCATATTTATTGAGAGGCAACAGCGTGGAATATTTTTGGCAACTTAAGATTGAAACAATCAGGCTATAGGCAACCTGAGCAGAGTGTACTTGGAGCCTTACGTGGTCTTTTGTGATTAACTAGGATAGGGGTACCTAATATCCATAAGAAGAAATGCTAGTGGGTAGTTGGATCATCTCTTGCAGTTAAATAGTTGAGTATAATTTTTGCTTTGTAATCAAGGTAGTACCTCCAAGTCTAAGTTGACTCACATATGCCCCGTGCAATGGAAGCAGTACTTCCAAGTTTAATTTTGAATCAAAATGTCCCCCTCTCCTCAGGTTGTTAACTTTGAGGCAGGGCTTTACATCTCCCTTGTTGTACTCCTTCTGATTATTATTCTACAAGTGAGAGATAACGCACACCCCACCCCACCCCACAAACACATCAATGTTTATGTACGAGCCTAAATACCTTCTGCTTAGACAACTATGGATTTTGATTAAAAAAATAACAGAAATAAAGGAAAAGGGAAGTACTGTATGTTACATGAAGTCAATTATTTTTTAGAAGCAAAAAAATGACTATAGTAGAATCCCATACAAAATGATATTATAAATGGTATCAAACTGCACCATACATTCAAAAAAAATTAGAAATCAGTTAGAATATCTGTGTGTGAAAGGATTATTGACTTAAATTTGTCACGCTATTCATATAACATTACAATGTTGCAAAAGAAAATTGTTGTAGTATTCATGTATGGTTTCCTATAAATGTACAACCAGTTTCATCATTAAAACTAGTTATAAAATATGTTATTTAGGTTCCATTTGGGTGGTTAGGGGCTCCACCGCCAACACGTATACTGAACTTGTACCACTCTGAAGATAATAGTAAAATAATTATAAAATCATGTTCCCGTAAAGAGTAAGGGGTGGAGTGTTGACACAGAGAGAAAAAGAGAGATTACCAACTGTATGCGCCCTTTGATAGGTATTCGCAGACGAGCTTTCTCGTCACAGGAGCCACTGACACTGAGACTCCGTCTCAATTTTGGGCCTTTATACTTGTTAGACGGTAAATGTCCAGCAAGATTTATAGATGAATAGTACAGCAAGTAATTGTCACCATCCACACTTGTTGCTGCAAATGGTAGTTTCTGCGGATGGGGAGAAAATTTTCCACCAGTGATATTAAGAACGGCAAGGAAACCATCAAATTTCTGCACGAAAAAGAAATCCGTTTTACAACCTTTTCAGCCATTGTAAAACGCAATGCCTCAAATAGTAAATATTAATGAAATATATGAGACAATATAGCATCGACAACAATGGAAAATGGATTGTACCTGGCTGACCATTCCTGAAGCTAATCGACCAGACAAGAGTGACTCCTCAAATGAACCAACCAAGGACCTTCTGACAGATAGTCCACTTAGAGTTCTACCTAACTTTGCATTTTGAGTTGCAATAGACAGAGTTTGTTCTTGTATGGCAGTTAATCTTTCAGTAGCAACAGACAACATCCCATCATCTTCAAACACTTTGCTTGCAAGTGCGGGATTCTCATCTCTAAGAGAAGTTAACTCCTTTGAGAAAGTTTCTTCAAGAGACTGTTCCACTTCCATGAAGTTTATACATCTTTCGTCAGACTCTTTCATGGAATCTCTAGATGCACCAGGATTTCTCATTGTTCCAAAAAATTTTGGTCCAAGAGGAGACAGAGCCAATGGTGAGGAGACAACCCTTTCTCGTGGTATGTCCATTGCCCCATTATCGGGTTGTATTGTAGTTGTTTTTCTACAATGCCTAACTTCATGGAATGACGAAAGACTAACCTCAGTTTTAGGCTCATCCTTCCCATATAAAGGCCCGTCAGTGATTATACTCGAGTTTGTCTCATTATCTTCCTCCCGCGGACCACTTGTTCCAGGAAAACTAGACGAAGACCAAATTAGAGGACTCGAATAGTCCAAGTTGCCTATGTTAGCTTTTTTATTCTCTTTCAGACTCATACTGTAGTTACCACTTTTTAAGTGGGGATAAGCTGTTCTGCCAATGTCTAGATATTCACCACTTAATTTATCAGGCAAGAGCATGCCATTTAATGGCGATAATAACCGTTTCCTGACCAGTGAACTTGAGGTCTCAGTCACACCGGAAGTGTTACTAATGCTAGGGGGTGAATGGACACCAACTGCATGTTTCTCTCCATGCGGATTATTATGGTTAATTAACGCACTTGATTCAAAACCCACAATCCTAGAAACTGGACTTTGAATATTTTTTCCACCATTATGAGACAAGAAGCCATTCTTTTCTGCAGAATCAATCCTCAACTTATGCATGTTGGCTATACCATTATTGTGCAAACTAACAATATCAAGATCCTTCACGTGTTCTCTTGAAGACCCATGCATTCGACTGCTCAAGTGACCTATGTGCATTCCACTCATATCACAGCTGCTCCCACCAGCAAATTGAGCTGGAATTTGCATGAACATGCTCATTGATGTGGCTGTTTCCTCACCAATCTTGCCGGAAGGAACTTGAGGCAAGCCCATGATGAACTTAGTATGTTATTTTGTTCTTCTTGTTTGAGAACCTCACAATGTTGTTCAAATCATTACACCAAGTTTATATCTAAAATCTTACAAATGGTGTTTAGGGGATAAGAAGTGCTTGTGTTTTCCCACTACACATGCAATCCACTAACTGAATATATGAACCACCATAGTAAAGATAAAATAATGCAAATATCATCATACGATTTCAAAACTTGTACATGACACACCTAACTGACCTTCACATTTTATAATGGAAAGTACCATTAGCTATCTATGTAATGCATCTCCATCCCATTAGAAGCTTCTTTAAACAACCCAGCAGCAAGACTTAAACGGAGGAAAATATGAAGGAGAGTGCATAGCACAGCCATTGCCTTTGCAAAGGTACAATGAGTAAGACGAGGAATTTATCAATTCACTCCACGAGATAACAATCAATCCTGAAAATTATGTTGGAGAAAGTCAGTTATATCATGTATTCATCTGTTGCGTTGACAGACAAAAAGAGAATAACAAATACTTGATAATTCTGAATTCCTATGCAGAATTAAGCAGCCAAATTGAATACAGCTTCTAGTTTTCAACAGAGGGAAAGTTGATCGTCCAAAATGATCATCAAAATAGGAAATCTAAGCAGCCTTTTGGATAGAATATAAGATCTCCCCAGCTCTAAAACAGAAAAGTTAAGATCACTAGAGCCAAACTAGGCTGGCGAGCCCACCAGATGCCCTCACATAGGAGCATCAATTTATTCCGATTTCCGGAAAATAAAATTGAAAAAATAAAACTACAAAATTAAGAAATTATAAAAATATAAAATAAAACTCATCCAGCTGACATGTTTTCAGAAACTCAAAAGAGATCATCCTTGACTCCACAAAACAGCAGAGAAATAAATTTATGGTAACAAAGGAAAAATTCAGGTTGAACCACAATAAGCAAGATTCTATACATGTATTTCCAAATGTATTTATGAACAAAAATTAACCAAATCCGTTAATCAAAGCCCATAAAATTTTGTGTCAACTCCAATCAAAGCTGATGAATCCACACCAAAAGCATAAAAAAGATAAGCACTCGTTCATGAAAATCATTTCCAAAAACTTACATCCGTAGCTTTTAGAAATATAATTATTTGTGTGTATCTTTCTCTCTCTATGTGCTTCAATGAGATATGGGTTTCTTCATCAGAGTTTTCTGTTAAAATTATATATTGAGGAATTGTAGTCAAAATTTGTTACTGTCTTCTTCTGGTGGCTCCTCGCATTTCTATCCGTTTCTCTCCCTTTTCCTTTCTTATATATCGATGAGTGTGTCTATATGTATATCAATAATGCTACTTGGGTATGCCACGGACGTGAATGGAGGAATAGGATGATGTGGCAGATAATAATTGGATATCGTGTTTTTAATATTTTTCAAATTATCTAATCATGTATCGACACATATCTTCCCTATTTTTGAACCTATCTTTGAACATGTCTGCGTAACACAATTGATATGAATATATGTTAACCAATAATATATAAGCTTTTGAATTATTTCCTTTTTAATCGTTTTTAAAATGAAATCTCAAAAGTTCGATACAAATATTTTAGACGAGTAATTTCATCTTTCTAAATTTAAATGAATTGTCAAAATATAAAAATTATATAACGAATCACTATTCTAAGAGATAGATTTGGTGTATATTTGTCTATGTATATTTGGATTAATAGCGTGATAATTGAATAATAAATTTCTATGTGAATATGAAAAGTATTATAAAATAAAAGTATTGAAATAATTTTTTTATTGATGAAATATAATAGGAGAATTGTTAAGAAATGTCAAAGGTGAGATGATAATTTCTTTTTGAAATTTTCTTACAAGTTTGAATTTGTCATAATCTAGAATTATCCATGAAGTAAGGTGTATTAAGCTAGCATGTTTGGCTAAGGTTATTATGAGTGTTGAGACAACATATTTGATCCTCATTTTCTAAAATTTAATTTTTTCTCAAATTTATTTTTAATTACATATTTCGAGTTAATTAAATGAGTGCTCACTGAACTGATACCTAGGTTACTATTTACTCTTTGAACTATTCATTACTTTACTCAATTCTCATCATAGACAAATTTATCTACATGACAAATTAAAAATGACACGGCACATAAATAATATTCACCTCTTATAAAGTTATAATCAATGCTCATCGTAGACAAATATATCTACATGACAAATAAAAAAATGACATGACACATGAATAATATCCACCTCTTATAATTTTATTATTATTTTTTTTTTTTGTAAAATATTCTATGTACCTTTTACAAATTTTTAAACAACTCCATTCTCAAATTATCTTCTTCCCCGAATCATTTTTTCCCCAAATCACCTTCCTCTCATGTGCTTGTGCCTGTAATCTGCTTCTTTGATTCTCAGTTCACTTGGAAAGTTTTTTTATTTTTTTATTTTTGAATTGGAAGACTGTTTAGGAAATTTATCAAGACCTTCGAAAAACCCAATCCCTTCCATGTTGTCATCGTTCCCACGTACTGATCCATTCCTTGGTTCACCCTATGAGGGGACTTCTCGACTTCGTTGCTAAATTCTACATTCAAATCCATCTTCTCAAAGTTCTTTGCAACTCTCCCAAGTTGCTTCCATGCATTGGTTCCAAACCCTTTTTTACTCGGGTTTTCCATTAATTTATTAGGTGCCTCCACCTCCTGTGCAAATACAAGTTCATCTTGTACATTCACACCTTTATTTGGCTTTCCATCGGCACCTTTTCTTTTAACGCTATTTACTTTCTTCATTTTCTTCATCTCTATATCATTCTTCCAATCAACATCAGACTTGATCGAGTTCGAGAGTTCCACAATATCATTGTCATCATCAATGTATACTCTAAGAGAAGAGCTCTTCCGCCCAACCTTATTATTTGCACTAGTTGCATTCCCTATTTGTGGGAAAGTAAAGGTAGGTGAAAACGAGGTCCACCATGAAGTTGTACCTCGATTTTTCTCCAAATTCACCATCGAAACACCCGACGACAAAAATCCCCAACAACAGAAGTACTGATCTTGTCCAGGAGAGGAAGGCAATTTGGGAAAAAAAAAGATGATTTGGTGAAGAAGGTGATTTGAGAATGGAGCTATTTGAAAATTTGGAGAAGATTAATGGAATTTTTTTACAAAAAAAATGTGTAAGAGGTGGATATGATTCATATGCCACATCATTTTTTAATTCGTCATGTATGCATATTTGTTCAGCTGTATACATGGAATTAGCTATGATGAACATTGAGTAAAGTAATGAATAGTTCAATGAGCATCGAGTAACCATAGGGCTGGATACGATTCGATTTGGTTTCTTGATAATCGAACAGAACCCGAATTTTCGGGTATTTAGTATGTGGAACCGTTGGGTCCATATTTAATTATGGAACAGTTATGGTTCGATTCGGTTCCATTCGATTCTCGAGTTTCATATAATAATTAATTTCTTTAATATTTATAATAACGATACATTAATTCAACTAATGATAGGTTCAATTTTAGCCTTATAAAATAACGTAGTCCAATCTCATGATATCTTTTACGTATCTCTTTGTTAAGTTCTTTATATGTTTGATTGTTAAAATCACAGAAAGAGGAAGATATCAAACTCACTATAATGAATAGAGGCGCAACTGAGCTTCCAATTTGATTTCTCTAGAACAGCAAAAACAGCACTATGATAGAATAATAAATTTTGGTAAAACTTAGGTCAATTTAATTAAGTTGGGCTTAGGCTGAAAATTAGAAATAGAAAAATTATATTCCGAGTTTAAGCTAAATTAATTAGTCAGCTAATTTATTTAGAAAAAATAAAATAATTTGACTTGGTCTAGAATCGAGAACCGAACCAAACCCATCGATTCTCGATTCAGATACATATTCTGTATTTAACTTAAGAAGAATCGCTTGATTCGGTTCAATTCAGTTCGGATCGGGTCGGATCTGGTTCGATCGATTCGGCTCGAGAGTTTTGTCCAACCCTAATTAACCATTTAAAGTTGAGTAAGTAGTAATCTACGTATAAGTTCAATGATCACTCGTTTAATTAACTCACATATTTATGAGATGTACAATTTTTATGAACTTTTCAAACCATACATTTCATTAGTAATTAATACCTAAGAGTGCCAGTTGTTTTATGTTCGAATGTTTCAGTTAATATATCTATCTTTTTATTTAAAAATTTAAAAAATCGATTACTATATTTTTTATGGTTTGACATTTTAAGATAGATCACAAATCTCAATATAGTATCAGGACTCAATAAATTAAAAGGAGCAATTTGAAGTCAAATGAGCAATTGAATTTAATATTGATGTTCTCAGATGAACCACCATAATGCTGGACATATCATGATTGATGTCTATTTAGGATTCGTTCCACGAGATTTTTTTGTTCAATTTTATGTAGATGGCATTTTCCTCTATAACATTTTCTAATCAACACTTCAAAAAATTATTCAAATAGGTCAAAAAAAAAAAAAAAAAAGATTCTGTAAACATTTCCCAGTCGCAGCAATTATTTGTGGGCACATGTCATATGGCCCATTGAAAAGGAGCCGTGTCGTGGGTTGGGCAAGTTGAGGCTCTAAATTCTTGACTTTTGTCTCTCAATTTTAGGTAGGGCACCACATTTTGCGTATGGATTGCTCTTATCTTCCGAAGCACCAAAATTCAACTACGTGTTTAGATTTTCACCACAAAAAAAATAAAAAAAATGAAACAATAGTTTTAAGTGCTTTTAAACACGGCTCGACGTCCTATCTTGATGAACTTTATAAAATCCGAGTAATTTGACATGATCTTTGAGAAGTTAAAAAAAATTTAAAATTCAAAAATTATTTTCGAACCAATTTGATTATTTTTATAAAAAGTATTTCTTCTGATTAAAAGTATTTTTAGAGGAAGTTGATTCAATATGACTTTTTTTTAAAAGAAATTGATTCAATGTGACATCTTTTTCAATATTGCCGAACGAATCATTTTTGTTACAAAATTTATTCGCATTTTTCGTCAGTGTTGTGAATCAAAAATAACGAGGGAATAAGAAAAAATAAATTATAATACACTTGTTTGTAGTTTCTTTATCTACAAAATTCACTCAGTATTTGTGCGAACGTGATAGCCAGTGATTTAGACATGAATAGAATATTCAAGTAGTTGGTAAAAACCACTTAACCAGCATCAAATGCACAAGTAGTTAGATTATATGCTTACATTTACAAGTCAAATGCTAAATTTCATCTGCGCTGTAGAAAATCAGATATATTGAGTTTGTGATAGGTATCGAAAGCCGCTAAGTATTTTATCGTTATCTCATGTCTTTTCCTTTTTAGCCACAATCATTTTTACAAAACTTTTTTCTTTCTCGAACTCATTTTTAACGTTATATTCTCACGATAAAATATTTAATAATAATAATAATAATAATAATAATAAATTAAATTAATCCACCCCCACCCCATTTCACTCCTTAAACCCTAGTTGTTTTCCTTTCCCCTTCTCACTCTTTATCGCACACTAATATTGGAGGTCCACTGTCGTGAGCACCACTTTGAAGCGGCGCTTGCCGTTCGCTACATGCTCATAGCATTATGCCACGGTGGTGTGAGCCCTGCGATTGCATCGCCTCTGCAAGTCAACTTGGAACGGCGAGAGTGGTATGTGGGCACTATGGATGGCAGGGAGCGTTGCTGCGCAGCGATGCTCATGGTGCTCACAACACCTCTATAGCGGCGTCGCATTGATAGCAGCATATCCAATCCCGATAATACAGGGTGACGAACTGGAGAAGCAGGGAGAATGGTACGATGGTGATGGTTTTGAGGAAAAGGGAGTTGGGGTTGACATGGTGGTGATTTTTTTTGTTTGTTTTTCTGGTTGCCAGTGATAATTGTGGTGTAAGGAGAAATTGAGGCTCAAAGTAAAAGTGCCACGTAGTAAGACGCGTAGACAGAAAGTCAACAAGAAAGTCACAATAAAGACCCATGAGGTCAAAATATAAGGAAATCAAGCAGAGCTGAAGTCCTTGCTGAAGCATTGATTCAAGGACGAAACACTCCACCTTAGGCTGAAACACCGCTTAAGGAAACAAATAAAGGAGCTGGAACTCTCCACTCAGAGAACCACTTCGAAGATCTCTCCGAGGCTCTCAAACTCATCCGAAGCCCATGAAGCCGAACTATTGCAATAGATTTGAAGATCACTTAGAATTGATTGATGTAACACTTTCGATAAAGTTGTTAGTGTGTCAACCTATTGTATAGGGCATAAGATTTTGAACAAAATGAGAATGAACACTTTGTGTGAAAATTGAAGAAGAGTTTGTATAGGCTCAAGCAAGCACCAAAACAGTAGTATAAAAAGTTCGATCCTTTCATGACAAACCATAGGTATACAAGAACGACTCTAGGTTCTTGTGTTTACATCATTTTTTTTTATTTTTTATTTTTTGCCAGGTGATAGATTCATTATTTTATTGCTTTATATTGATGGTATGCTTATAGTTGCCAAGATGCAGGGTTCATTAAGAAATTGAATGAAGCCTTGCGCAAGCAGTTTGATATGAACGATTTGGGGCCAACTAAACAAATATTGGACATGGAGATAGTTAGGGACAAAAAATCTAAAGGATCGTGATTATCACAAGAAAAATATATTGAGCAGGTACTTGCGTTCAATATGAAAGTCAGTTAGATCAACTCTTGCTGTTCATCTCGAACTTAAAGTCTTGTCCTTCAACTAGCGAAGAGGAGAAGAAGATGGAAGCAAAACCTTACTCTTCAATAGTTGGAAGTTTGACGTATGCCATACCAGATATTGCACAAGCAGCAGCATGATAAGCAAATTTCTTTCTAATCCGAACGAAGATAATCGGTAAGCAGTAAAATGAATCGTGCAATATCTTATAGGAACTTTTAGTTTTGTGTTTTTCATGGGAGCTCAGCCCATTTTTATAGGGTCTACATCTAGCTACTTGTTTACTTTTGCATGGAGAGCTATTTCTTGATCATCAAAATTACAGAAATGTGTAGATTTATCTACTAAAAAATGCGACATAAGCGATGGAAAATGCTCTGATTTTTGTTGGTAACGACAATTATTGATGG
Source organism: Fraxinus platypoda (assembly GCA_903798405.1). Taxonomy (NCBI): domain Eukaryota; kingdom Viridiplantae; phylum Streptophyta; class Magnoliopsida; order Lamiales; family Oleaceae; genus Fraxinus; species Fraxinus platypoda. The sequence continues at coordinate 1,423 of CAIGRT010227808.1, read as the reverse complement.
CAAACTTCCGTGGGTAAATTCCATTGGTGGAAGTCCCCTCACTAATTTTCCTACAAACTAGTAAGTCACTAGTACTTCCTGACATATTAGCAATATTCTATTCTTTTGGTAATTACCGATGTAATAATTTAGCAATGGTATTGGCAACAACTATTTCTATCACAAATTACCTACGGATTAAAATCATCACTATTCAGCAACTGACTTCAATTATTATTTTTGTTGCTAATTTTTAGCCTGTTTTACCAACAAAATAAATACCATATGTAATTTGAATTGCAATAAACACACACACACACACACACACACACAACTTATTATAATATCGTATCTTTTATAGTGAATTGAAATTATTAGAGTTCAAATCTTAATGTACACAAATCAACTAACAATATACATGAAATTGCAAAAAAAAAAAAAAATATATATAATAATAATAAAAATAAAAATACAATAAAATTAATAATATAAAAAATCATTCTATTTTTTTAATTTGAGAGCTCAAAAGAGATAAAATCAACCCAAATTACAATAATAGTGAGTCCAACTATTATATTCACTTGTTTTCTACAAATGGAGAGTTGATTACCCCAATAGTCACTGAACTTTACCGAAAGTTTTCACCAAGTCATTAAACTTTAAAAATTACGTGGTTAGTTACTGAACTTTCGAAACTGCAACTTCATCCATCACTGAACTTTAAAAATCACTTTACCGAGAGTTTTCACCAGGACATACCATATGTTGGAGTTGCTGTAATTGTTTGATGGTGACCAACTTTTCTTTCGGTGGACGACAAATAGTGATAAATGTGGGAAAGATATAAGCTTTTCTTGTGACGACGTCATTCACTATGTTGATGTTGTTTTCCAGCCTAGTGTGCATGTAAGGTATCAATTGTCAGAAATAATAAGGAACTTTAGAGTAATAATTACAATTGATATAAGTATGCAATTGAATGAGTGAGAGAGTGTACGAATGCTTTAGTTGATGAACTTGCTCAAATGGGGGATTAATGAGTATTGATGAGTTGATTTTTGTAGAGATGGATATACCTAAATAGTTATTGAATTTAGTTTTTGTGTGTAAGGTTTAAATCGATATGTGTTGGTGTGATTGTGTAGGAGGATGGGTGAACTTACCATTGACAGAAGTTACTCTTAATCTGCTGCTTACAAGAATTGGTTTTTTGGTGATCATGTTGCAGATGGTATTGCATTCATTTGTAACGAAGTTGTCCCACATTTGAAGCATACGTGTTTCTAACCTGTAAGGTTTTTAATAGTATTTAATAACAACTAACTAAAAAAGTTAATTTAGTGTTGGCAATAATGTCTAACCTTTCATTCATGAGAACGACGTCTTGCACTGTTGATTGGTTGTCACGAATTTGAATTGCTCTTTTGGGGAAGATGTCGATTGC
>CAIGRT010227786.1:0-13155 GCA_903798405.1 Fraxinus platypoda | reverse complement strand
GCTGCGGAATCCACAGGGACGGGTTATCAAAAGAAAATTGAATTCACCTCGTGGCTAAACAGCAATTAGCTGACTTGGTTCGTCGATTCGGGGTCAAGAATCGCCGGCAGAGGCGAAGCAGCCATGGGCGACTAGTTTAGACTCTAGGGCTCGAATCAAACCGCAACAGGTGCTGACTGCTGTCCTACGGAACTTCACGTGCACGGGTGGCGAAGTAGCTGTGGATTCACAGGGACGGAGATGGTTGTGTCGAGGCGAAGCAGCTACGAGGGAGGGAGGGAGGGAGAAAGATATACAGAGAGAAAGAAAGAGGCTTCTGGGTTTGTAAATTAACGGGGGTGGGGGTGATGAAATAAGTATATTTAAAATTTTATTAATTACAATTAATAATCCTAATTAGCACCTGATTTTTGAAATGTAAACTTTATCACCTGATTTTTGAATTGTAATATTGAAAAGAAGGATTTTAGGTAATTTTCTCTAATTTAAAAGTAGGGCTGTGTGTAATTTCCTCTTCCCAATAACATAGATTAACCTTGCTAGGCCCATAATTATTAAGCTTCATGGGCTTCTTGCAATAGACACAGTATTGAAGACGAAGGGTTGACTAAGGCCCAAATTAAAAAAATTGAGATTAATTTCTTTTTTTAATCTCATTTTCTTTTTAAAGGAAATTAAAGCCCTATTTGGTATAGCTTTAAAAGTTATAAGAATCTTAGTCAATGTTAAAAATTAATTTTTTACAATTCATTTCGTAGGATTCATAACTTTTATCAGCTTTTTAGTTATACATTTCATCAATTTTTGTCAAAATCTACCAAGAATCTATAATATGTATATATTACAAAACGTTTTTTCTTCAATTTTAATAGCTCGATTGTGATGCAAAAAGGTGATTTATGAGTAAGCAAATTAATGTGTTTGTAGTGTCAAAAGGAAGTCTCATTGTGTGATAACTAATAAAGTGGATTCCAATTGCTGCTCATAAGTGAGGCATGAGCAAAATCCAATTGTCAAACTCATGAGACTTGCAATTTGTGTCCTACCCTACATGTCAAAAGCTAAATGAATTAGTGATGTACATCATTTTCATGTACTAACAGCAATAAAAAGAAGCCAAATGTATTATGACAATAATAGAGTACAAAAGGTGTAAATTGTAATTAAGAATTAATTTAATTTTTTCTTGATTATATTTTTATTAATTTCCTTGAAATTAGTAATTAGAGAATTTAACCCCATATTGTTTTAAGTTGAATAGTTTTTCCTCACTTCAAATCAATCCAATTGATGTCAAAGTTGCCTTCCTTGGCATTGGGTTTTGCATCTCTTGAACGTTAATTATAACTTATTCCGGCCCTCGAGAAAAATCTCCACTACTATAGGTATCAAGAGTGTAAAGTGAATTGAGTCGACGTAAGTTGATCAATATCGTTTATTTTCGCAACAAAACTCAAATGACTCTTGAATCGTACATGATTAGATGTGCTATAGGGCTCACAGTTGGGCAATCCTAGTCATTTTTTCTTAACAATAACCGCCTTTTGATTCAAAGGATACACTTTAAGAGTTACAATTACAGCCTAACAAGGGCAACAAATTAAAAAAACTAGGCATTTCTTTAAATTATTTCACCATACCGAATCTCGTGTCCCCAAAAGCCTTTACAACACAACCAAAGCCACTTCATTTACCTTATAAACCCTAATTTACAAGTTGTGTCAAAAGATTAGCAGACCATTTTGGAGTTCTTTATTTCTTGATCTGACTTTATTACCCATTTTTGTTGTTAGTTGCCTGTTGAATAGCTAGGATTTGTTAGAAACTCTCACTTTCTCTTTCCACATCATGTGGATCATATAATATTTTAATATTTAGCATAGTCACTTTTGTTATTCCTATATGATATATTAAACTCGATCATTGTTAAACAACATTGTAAGCATTGTTCGATACCATGATGGTGTGTGGATGCCAAACATTTTTTTAGTTGCATTTGTCTACAAGAAGATGCTGTGTTCATAATTATGTTAGTCAAGCTATGATACGGTACATTTAGCCCATGTTTGAATTAGATAAAAAATTGATTTTTAGTAGATTATATAAAAGTTGGTGGAATGTATAGTTGAAAAGTTATCATTCATAGCTGGCCAGCTCAATTATGTTCTAATCACTTCGATTCCCGTACACGAGTACCTTCCATCAAATAGATATATTCCCTTTCTTGTCACATGAAATTTGTGATTAAAATTAATTGTTGACTTTGACTTAAATGAACCGAGTGAAAATTGAAGCAAAAATTCACATGTTCGGTGAATAGGATTCGATTGAAAATGCTTTACAGAAAAAGTGGTGCAATACCTGGCCATGCAGTGCTGGTCCTTGGAAAGCAAGGGGGAGGACACTATGCCCATAATACTAAAGAAATTTTAATATAATTTGGTCCTAAAGTTGAGAACATAACAAGAAAGTGATTGCTCACGATAAATATTTAAAATAGAAGTATATAACAAGTGCTCAAACTACGATATGACCAATTTTAGTTCAATTTGTGCTAATTCATAGTTTAATAATTACCTAAGGCTATGTAAATTTGACACTGCAAAACATTCACGAGTGTACAATGTACATGAGTCGATGATAAGCAATTTTTTCACCAAGTACCCATTACCTTTCCAAGTTAAATTTAGGGATAATTGCAACAAAAGCCCCAAATCTTTGAAACGCTAACAAACTTTCCCCAAACATTTGATTTGTTGCAGCCATCACTCTTAACATTTTCAAACGTTGCAGGTGAAGCCCTTCTAGACTATTTTCATTCACAATTCTGCGAGTTGACAAAAAAATTTAACTTTGACCACATTTTTAATATTTTAAAAATGGGCAAAATAGTAATTTTATATTTATCACATTAAATAATTAAACTAATTAAATTTTTTAAAAAATAAGAAATAAGAAAAAAAACAATCGTCTTCTTCTTCTCATCCCCCAGGTCCACCCCCACCTCAAACCCAAAATGACCACCGTCACCTCTAATTCTTTAGGGTTCGTCTTCTGCAAAACTACAAAGAAAAACCCAAGAAATATAACATGGATGAGAGTGGAAATTTGGAGTCCAATATATCAAAAGAATTAAACCCAAAAGCTCAAGTATCCAAGAAAATGTAATTTTTTTCTGAGTTTTGAAAAATTGGTAGGTACCAAAATTACATTTATGATTGTTTGATTAGCAAATTAGTTGTTTGTATTATGAATTACTTAGAATTTTTCTTGAAATCAAGAAGAAAAATTCCTAGATTTTCTCATTTCTGCTTAAAATTTCTCAGGAAGAATGTGGATCAGAAAAATTGTGGTGGAAGTGAAAATGCAAGAAAGTGATAAAAAAACAGAGAAGTGAAGGGCCTCCTCCTAAATTCTTTCGATTCTGATTTTGGATTTGAGGTGGGGGAAGGGGTAGGCGTGGTGGATGAGAAGAAGAAGACGATTGTGTTTTTTTTTCCTTAAAATATTAAAAATATGGTCAAATTAAATTTTTGATCAACTGACGAAATTTTGAATGGAAACTGTCCAGAAGGACTTCACCTGCAACATTTGAAAAAAATTATGGATGACGGCTACAACAAATCAAAAGTTTGAGAAAAGTCTGTTAGTATTTCAAATGTTTTGGAGTTTTCGCTGCAATTATCCCTTAAATTTATCATTAAAAGACACGTGTCAAGTTACATTCGAAAATTCAAAGTACTTATTGAATATAAAAATATTTATTTTGTGCTGATGTCTACGGTTTTGTATCAAAATAAGAGTTCACAATTACAGAGTAAATTTTAAAGTTTGAAATTGGGATAATGAAAGTTTGAAAATGAGTTTCTACTTTTGCATAATTCCAGTGTGTGGAGTTGAGCATGATCTTTCTGGATGATGAGGTTTTGGCTTGCAAGTCAAGTGACTCGTAATATTTACTTCGAGTTATTATTGGAGTCAGATGTGACGTATATTTTTTCGATTTCAGGAAAAATGTCACTTAGTAATTAGCTCATATCTTTACAATCCCATCTTCTAAAGCGTAGAATTGGACTTATTTTGGAAGGTGAGGTTCATAATCGCTTATCAACTTTATGTCGAAGAATGAAGACGATAAAAAATAATGCCTAACTGATTAAAAGTCACAAGATGGTAAAATTAACCAACCCACTACTATCATTTGTTATCACAATATTTTCAATTGCTTTTGCCAAATCTCATAATGAAAATAGCCATGCAGTAATTATTTTTTTACTTTATTAGAGAAAATGATATGTATCGTGCAAAAAGATTTGTAATAAAGTAACTATTCACGGTTGAGAATAGTATTTTGAAAATTTTACTTTTCTTCTATTTTAAGCATAAGATGGTAACACTACCAACATATTTGATTAAGCTGAAAAAGTATATGCTTATTTTACTTTTACTTTATTTACTGATTTTAGCCAGTGCGATTCTCTATAAATACGCTCTGACATTTCCAAACACGGTGCTACTCTCTCTCTCTCTCTCTCTCATACACTTCCATTACTCCTCGTTTGACCACTGGTCGTACTGATTCACTTCTCTTTCTCATTCGGGAAATCAAAGCTCTCTCTATATAACTCGGTGAGTCATACTAAGTTCTTCAGCTCTAAACTTACTACCCATTTGTACACAGTTGTCCGTATTCAAGAACCAATCTTTTTACTTCCTCGTGAGGTGGGGTGGTGTGTAGAGAGAGGTTCAGAGCTATCTGATAAAATGGCTGAGAGCACAGAAGGAAAAACAATGCCGGAGACAGAGAAGAAAGAACAGAGCTTGCCATATTATCAGCTTTTTTCATTTGCAGATAAATACGATTGGATTCTTATGATATCTGGCAGTATCGGTGCCATCATTCATGGCTCTTCCATGCCTGTATTCTTCCTTTTGTTCGGTGAAATGGTTAACGGGTTTGGTAAAAACCAAATGGATTTGCACAAAATGACTCATGAAGTGTCAAAGGTGGTTCACTTTCTTGAATAATTAAATGAAACCATTTTCTGTATAAACCTATCAGATCTGATTGAATTGATTTTCCCAATGAATGCAGTATGCTCTCTACTTCGTATATCTTGGATTGGTGGTGTGTTTCTCTTCATATGCAGGTTAGATTTGTTTTGTATTTTTGACTTTTCTGTTCGAACTGTTCACTTCGGATCAGTCGCACGTGGTCCGTCGACAGTCTCTCTGTCTTCTTCATCTTGATATGTCTTTTTCAGTACTATTTCCTTATTTTATACTTATCCCATCTCACATCCCTATCACCATTGATACTAATTATTTTGTAGCACAATTACTTATTTTTGGGATCTAAAATAATTAAACAGAGATTGCATGCTGGATGTATACTGGAGAAAGGCAAGTAGGTGCACTGAGGAAGAAGTATCTGGAGGCAGTATTGAAACAAGATGTTGGGTTCTTTGATACAGATGCAAGAACTGGGGATATTGTTTTCAGTGTATCAACAGACACTCTTCTTGTCCAAGACGCCATTAGTGAAAAGGTTTCTCTCACTACTGTGATGTTTTTTCTCTCTCACACACTGTTCACATTTAGTGTGTGCTTTTAGTGCAAGTGTCGAGTGTTGAACTAAAGAGGTAACGAGGGACCTTAAATACTACTTTCTACTGTTTGATTTGGATTGCGCATGTTAGCGTGCTTGAGTTAACCCACGCCATCATCTTTTTGGTTCCTGAAATAGTAGACCCTGATAAAGTGAATCCTGTTTAGTTTCTGAGTTTTTTAAGTACAGATTTAATGTTGATTTTTAAGTTCATTTAGTACTAATGGTGCTTAAGTTCATTGATGAAAGTGTTGTTGGACTCTTTAGAACCTAACCCAATCATAACGGTATACTGATTCCTTGACTGTGAACTTCGCAAATTTTTGAAATTTACTTCGAGCTCAGAGTATATTGAATATTCATTCACATAGCACGTCACTTGAATATTCTAGAGTCATTTTTGGAATGCAAGAAAACCGTGAAGAGAAGTTACAGTGAAAATTTGCAACAAGTGGATGTAATTCTCATACTGAGTGTGAAGTACTGAAAATCTGCGTGCTCTGTTCGTTGCTTGATTCTATTTTCATTTATTATTGCTAAAATCCTAACAACAATCACTTTACTGATAGTAAATTGTGTCTTTTTTGGGATGATAGGTGGGGAATTTCATCCATTATCTTTCTACATTTTTAGCCGGTTTGGTGGTTGGTTTTGTGTCGGCATGGAAGCTGGCTCTACTCAGTGTGGCTGTGATTCCTGGAATTGCCTTTGCTGGGGGTCTGTATGCATATACCCTAACTGGTCTCACCTCCAAGAGCCGTGAATCTTATGCCAATGCTGGCATAATTGCAGAGCAGGTGAGCCTGGGATAAAATCAATTCTTCTCTATTTCTTTGCTTGTTCTTTCTGTAGCCTTTTGATTACGAGAACCTACTTTCTTTTGAAGACGGAATCAAATTTTAATAATAAAATACAAAATTATGCTGTAATCTGTTCTTTACCTTTCTGGAGTAACTCTAGTATAATTGATCATCTAAGTTCAATTTCAATGCGGATTTTTGGAAATGCTATGGTGAGGTTAAAAAGGAAGTTGCTATTTTATTGATCCTCGTTCATGCTAAAGCTTTTGATGTCAAATGCAGGCTATTGCACAAGTTAGGACAGTCTACTCTTATGTTGGTGAGAGCAAAACCCTGAGTGCATATTCAGATGCTATACAAAACACATTAAATCTGGGTTACAAGGCTGGAATGGCTAAAGGCCTTGGATTGGGTTGTACCTATGGAATAGCATGTATGTCGTGGGCTCTTGTTTTCTGGTATGCTGGTGTATTTATCAGAAATGGACAGACGGATGGTGGCAAGGCATTCACTGCTATTTTTTCTGCCATTGTCGGTGGCATGTAAGATCATGTGCTAAAATCATTTGAATTTTAGAGGAAAACGAATAGAAAAAATTTATGGGTTTTGATTTGATTGTTGTTACAGGAGTCTGGGCCAGTCGTTTTCTAATCTTGGGGCGTTCAGCAAAGGCAAAGCAGCTGGATACAAGCTAATGGAGATTATCAAGCAAAATCCCTCCATAGTTCAAGACACATCAGATGGAAAGAGCCTCACTGATGTCAATGGAGACATTGAATTCAAAAATGTAACTTTTAGCTATCCGTCTAGACCTGATGTCATTGTCCTTAGAGATTTCTCCTTTTTCTTCCCCGCTGGAAAGACAGTTGCGGTAGTTGGTGGTAGTGGTTCAGGAAAAAGCACTGTTGTCTCCCTGATAGAAAGATTTTATGATCCTAATCAAGGTATTTGATAGACTTTCTGCTGTTATATGATGATCCATAACCATGTTAATTCAGTAGTGATTGTACTTAATCTTGTTTGTAAAATGGATAGGACAAATTTTGCTGGACGATGTGGACATCAAGACACTGCAGCTGAGATGGTTACGCGATCAAATTGGTTTGGTGAACCAAGAACCTGCACTTTTTGCCACCACAATACTCGAGAACATTCTATATGGAAAGCCTGGTGCATCCATGACTGAAGTGGAAGCAGCTGCTTCTGCTGCTAATGCTCATGGCTTTATTGCATTGCTTCCTAATGGATACAACACTCAGGTTAAATATGCTTTGATTATTAACAATTTATTAGTTCTGTCCAAAGAATTACTCGCGTTGGTCTTAAAAAAATTTCGACTCAAGTCCAGGTGGGAGAGCGTGGGGTTCAACTCTCGGGTGGTCAGAAACAGAGAGTAGCAATTGCGAGAGCTATGTTGAAGAACCCAAAGATACTTCTTCTTGACGAAGCAACAAGTGCCCTTGATGCTGGTTCAGAAAGCATTGTTCAGGAGGCTCTAGATCGTCTAATGGTAGGGAGGACAACAATTGTTGTCGCTCATCGTCTCTCGACAATAAGAAATGTGGACTCCATTGCAGTTTTACAGCAAGGCCAAGTTGTCGAAACTGGAACCCATGAAGAACTAATCGTCAAAGCCGGGGCATATGCATCCTTAATCAGATTCCAGGAAATGGTGGGGAACAGAGATTTTTCAAATCCCTCGGCTCATCGAACACGCTCATCACGGCTAAGCCACTCGTTATCGACTAAGTCTCTCAGCCTCCGTTCTGGCAGTTTAAGAAACTTGAGTTATTCTTACAGTACTGGTGCTGATGGTCATATAGAGATGGTGTCTAATACTGAAGCTGATAGGAAAAATCCCGCCCCACATGGGTATTTCTGCCGGCTTCTTAAACTAAATGCTCCTGAATGGCCTTATTCAGTCATGGGAGCTATAGGGTCTGTTCTTTCTGGATTTATTGGTCCAACATTTGCTATTGTGATGAGCAATATGATTGAGGTGTTCTACTATACTAATCCAGATACCATGGTACGAAAAACAAAGGAATATGTTTTCATTTATATTGGAGCGGGTCTTTATGCTGTGGTCGCATATTTGATACAGCACTACTTCTTCAGCATTATGGGAGAGAACCTTACTACAAGAGTGAGGAGGATGATGCTTGCAGGTATAAGGCTTCTTTTGTAGATATATTATAGGACGATGATAAATATTCCTATATATATTATCATATTAATTTTTCTTTTCCTCATTTCAGCAATTTTGAGGAATGAGGTTGGCTGGTTCGATGAGGAAGAGAACAATTCAAGCCTTCTTGCATCCCGGTTATCTACTGATGCTGCCGATGTAAAATCTGCAATAGCCGAAAGAATATCGGTGATATTGCAGAATATGACTTCCCTCCTCACTTCATTTATAGTTGCCTTTATTGTAGAATGGCGGGTCTCGCTTCTTATACTGGGCACCTTTCCTCTACTAGTCCTAGCAAATTTTGCTCAGGTAACGCCCTCAAATCTCTGCCGACGATGTCATTTCAGTAAGATAATTTTTCCGGTGAGGAGGGTACTTTGGGCATAGAATCAAAAGAAATTATTTTACTAGACTGTTAGTTCTAGTGATTTTTGTTTGGATCTTGGAATTCAAATTCACTGTTTTCTCGGAACTAGAAGACAAGAGGGCAATTACAACTTGTCACTATGGTGCTCTGCACGTGCTTCGATTCTGGTGCATGACTCTTGAAACTCATAATATAATATCTAGCATAGTAGAAAAGAAATATCAAAGATTTTATTATTGCCCATCAACTTCAGTGAAACTGTGAACTGTTTTGTTAACTTTATAGCTTGTTTTTCTAGGTTAAAAAGTTTTCACCTTGCTCTGGTGCTGCATAGAATTTTGTGTCAGTTCTGTGTCTGATATTTTGAAAATGTCGTTAATGCCCGAGAATGGTCGAATTGGAATATGGGGTACGTGTTGATTGCAAGATTTACTTTTAAGTGTATTGTTTATATAAAATGGAATCAAACTAAGATCAAAATAACAAGAATATCTACGTGCAGCGTGTGTGGGAGGTGAATTATAGGCAAATTTTAACTGCTGGTATAATCATTGTATAGTATACCTATAAATTATGTGTAACCAAATTGTGGTAAGAAGTATATTACTGTGGCATTCTTATCGATGTGAAATTTATTGTTTGCTAATCAAACGGTGTCCTTACAAGATACTTTTGAATTACACAGCAACTTTCTCTTAAAGGGTTTGCTGGAGACACGGCCAAGGCGCATGCAAAAACTAGCATGATTGCAGGGGAGGGAGTAAGCAACATTAGAACTGTTGCGGCATTCAATGCCCAAGAAAAAGTTGTTTCTTTGTTTTGTAATGAACTCCGGGTCCCACAGCGTCGAAGCCTTAGCCGCAGCCAATCTTCAGGTTTCCTTTTTGGTCTATCTCAGCTTGCTCTTTATGCATCTGAAGCTCTAATACTCTGGTATGGTGCCCACCTTGTTAACAAAGGCGCCTCTACCTTTTCTAAGGTCATTAAGGTATTTGTAGTCTTAGTTATCACAGCCAATTCAGTTGCTGAAACCGTCAGCCTTGCACCCGAAATCATAAGAGGTGGTGAAGCTGTTGGCTCTGTATTTTCCATTCTTGATCTCTCAACGAAAATAGATCCTGATGATGCTGAAGCTGAGAATGTTGAATCAATTCGTGGTGAGATTGAACTCCGTCATGTTGACTTTGTGTATCCTTCACGACCAGATGTACTCGTGTTTAAGGATTTCAACCTTAGAATTCGTGCTGGCCAAAGCCAAGCTCTAGTTGGTGCCAGCGGATCAGGAAAGAGTTCAGTAATAGCATTAATCGAGAGGTTTTACGATCCAATGGCAGGGAAAGTTATAATTGATGGAAAAGATATTAGGAGGTTAAACTTGAAATCTCTCCGGCTCAAAATTGGTTTGGTTCAGCAGGAGCCTGCACTTTTTGCAGCTAGCATTTTTGACAATATTGCTTATGGTAAAGACGGGGCTACTGAAGCAGAGGTAGTTGAAGCAGCACAAGCAGCAAATGTGCACGCATTTGTTAGTGGATTGCCCGAAGGTTATAAAACCTCGGTAGGTGAAAAGGGAGTCCAACTCTCTGGAGGACAGAAACAACGTATAGCAATTGCACGTGCTGTTCTAAAGAATCCATCAATACTTCTACTCGATGAAGCCACAAGCGCTCTTGACGCTGAATCAGAATGCGTGCTACAAGAAGCACTCGAGAGGCTGCTGAGAGGCCGAACTACCGTTTTAGTGGCCCACCGATTGTCCACAATACGAGGAGTGGACAGCATTGGCGTTGTACAAGATGGACGCATTGTGGAACAAGGCAGCCATAGCAACCTAATCAGTCGACCAGATGGAGCCTATTCAAGGCTTTTGCAACTTCAGCGTCATTGCATATGAAAATGACATCAACTACAAGAAAAACACGTACGGGTCTATTAACCACTGTTTTTCACCTCTTTGTATGATTATAGTTGTAGATATGGGGATGATATGTTAAAATGCCTTTGCTTATCTGTTTAAAACCAACCTCTACAGGGACTTTTTTTAGCTCTTTTTTTCCCTTGCATGTGCTTTTGCTTATTTTCTTTTCAGTTTCTTGATGGAACCCATCTTTCTTTAGCTTTTGAGGCAGACATAAACTATTGGATAAGTCATACATCAAGTAGGGTTGCATACATCTCTTTCTTTGATATTTTGGACACACATTCAATCCACTTGGTACAGGGGGCTCAAATTATTGTTATAAAGCTAAAATTAGCCAAGGCATATGATTATGTTGAAAAGTTCAGGGATCCTCAGATTATAGATGTTTCTGTCTCTCTTTTTGGCAATTGTACTTGAAGGGCACATTTAATGTATACGGGATAGTCTTGCACAGATAACAAACAAGATTTTAACTTATTTTTCTCTTTTAATTTTATTCAGTCGGGCATGACAAATTTGAAATTTTTTTCAAAGTATTGTATGATTGACACAGACGATATAAAGTATCGAGATGTTGATATGCACAATATAAAGTGTGGCCCTGTATGGCTTTTTCATTTAGGGTCCATTTGATTGCAAATGTGGAAAGAAAATGTTTTACAGGGAATTGATTTGCCTAGAAATTGTTTTACTGAGAATTGTAATTAATTGTGTTTGATTGGTATAATTTTTCATGGAAAATGTTAAAAGTTTGGTGTTCGTTTGGCTTCGTTTTTTATAAAAATTGTCCATTAAAGTGATAATATTTTCTACCATTGGGTCTAGAATTTGTTCCAATTGCCAAAAAAAAATTTGAAAAAAAAATAACCATACCGAATACCATTCGTTTGACTTTGTTTTGCATGGACATTGTCAATAAAAGTGAATTTTTTTTTTATCATTGTCTAGAATTTTTTCCAATTGTCAAAAAAAAAAAAAAATTGGAAAATATTTACTCACCAAAATATCAAGAATTTATTTTCCTCAAAAATGTGAAAATTTTGGAAAGTTGGAAAATATTTTCTCAAAAAAATTTTGCTTATCAAACATTACAAAAGTTGGAAAATGAATTTTTTTTTTAATTTTTCATGAAAAATGTGTGCTATCATCAAACGATATCTTACATTTATTCATAACCAAGTGAGTGCATGAATGAGCTTGCAGAGAATGTCGCCCACTCTTTTGAAAAGCAACAGAAATGGTTGACAGCCTCTCAAAGATATTATTGACTACTGTGACTGTCACGTGAGTACTTGAGAAAAAGAAGAAAAATATGAGCAGTGAGCTTGGATGAAAATTACATGTTCGACTCTAAAATTAATTAGAAAAGATGAATAGGTGAATAATGCATAATTAAAATTATCAATTAGAAGTGACAATTTACTTTTTAATTGTTCTAAATGTTTAATCAATTAAGTCAAGTTATCATATATTGAATTGTCACAATAATAAATGAAGCAGTAAAAAACACAAGATTTGTTGATGGAGAAAATCATTAACTAAGTAAAAATTCAAGGACTAAGCTAGTAACTTTCACAATAGATAATAAGAACTTATGGTATGATCTAGTCTAGAAAATTCACTAGACTCGCTGATCTATCCTGGAACGTGTTTCACTTACACCCACTCCAATCTTTTGAAATTGTCTTTCCCGTGGATAATCAAGAATACCTTGTTATTGTATTCTTCCTGTGCTTCTGGTCCAACATTCCTCAATCTCGAACAATCTCTGAAAACTATTGAGAAAGTACATTCCTGATTATATGTAGGAAGTTAGTGTTTTTTATTATTTGAATTTGATGTTTTTTCCAACTTATGATCGATTGATCTCAAGTTATAGAATTGTTGGTTGGTCTCCAAAGAATGTTATGAATGTGGAAAGTAATGATCAACCACCCTTTTCACGAAGTAGGGCTTTATTATTTATAATATGGAGGTATTGGGTAGAATAGGATATATAGAACTCTTGAAAATCATGAATTAGAGTTTCTCGAAAAATACCGTCGCTTGAGCGCTAAGTTAGAGACGGAGTGAGACAATTATTCTATTTTGGACACTTGAGCATCAGTTTGGCAGCAAATTAGCGTAAATCCGGAAACTCTTTCTCCATGTTCCATGCACAAACCCAAAAACTCTTAGTTCATTTATACAACACTCCAAAATATTCCTTGATTTTTACAACTTTTTTATAATAATCATTTTTTTTAGGTTTTAGATTATTTGTAATTG
>CAIGRT010227781.1:0-10288 GCA_903798405.1 Fraxinus platypoda | reverse complement strand
TTTTTTTTTTTTTTTTTCTTATTTGTTAACGTGTACTTTTTCCACTTCTGATTTGAAGGATACACTAGTTTTAGTTAAAAATAAATAAATAAATGGCAGTTATAGTTATTATATTATTTTAAAAATTGTAATTTTCATTTTTTTTTTCAGTATATATTTTATATAGCTTGATTCAGTAGGATTTTCTCAATTTCTTTAACGATGCTTTACATAAATAAATCAGTTTCTGTTTTATACACAATTACTTGTTTTTGATTAAATAAATAAGTAAAATAAAAAAAATTATACATAAATAAATAAGTAAAATCTAAAAGTTTTATTCACAATTACTTGGTTTTGATTAAACCAAATGTGTAGGGAGAATTAAATTCTTGGACGAATCTTTAGGCCATTACAGGTAGAGATTATCTTTGGGAAATATGGGAAATTCATTTTTTTAAAAAAATCATTATTCACCCATTGTAAAAAATAGAGGTAAGAATTCGATTCGACGGGTGGAATTTTTTATCTTCATATTTTCAAATAGAAAATCGACCGTCGTAAATTTTGAAATTTTATGAGTAATTATTGTGTTCATCGGAATCAATTCTCATGATCAATTTACAGTATCGTGTATGCATTTTGGAATCTTTAATTTTCCATGATAATGTTGTTTTGTAATTCAAGTGTATGACTTATAATGCAAATTAAATGAACTTAGGATACGAATTTTTATATGCTAAAAATGTTTTTTAAAAAGTTACATAGACATTCAAACTACGAACTTTGTGATAGATAGAAACATCTTTCCATAATACATATTGTTATCTTTAACTGAAAATGAACTAGGTGGAATATATGGAATAACGTGTTAATGTTTTCATTAATTGATTTGGTTTTGCAGAAAAAAAAAGAGAGAGATGTAGCATTTGCGAGTTTTATGGTATACTACGAGGGTAGTTTGGGGTCGGATGGAGGATATAATGAGTATTTCGGCTGTGAGAATTTTGGTATCGTTCGATTGACGTTTGTAGTTGGGAAGCATATTGGTTCATCGATTTATCAATATCAAGAGGTTCGAAGTTTTCGAACCAACTTACTTTTCATATTTTCTCATTTTAATTTTAATTTTTGGTTATGTAACCACTGATATTAGAGCGCCAGACAATAAGACAATGAGCAAGGAAAAATTGATAAAAGGCTCAAATGGGTTCAAAACCTTATGGGATCCCCCTTTGCTGCTGTCGAACGGATGAAGAATGCAATACTTCAATTCAGAAACTTGTTAGGAGTAGATTTTTAACTTGTGATTTCCTTCTTATTAGTTAGATTGGTTTGAAATCATAATAAGGTAAGCTTCCAAATCTCATTTCTTCAGCTAATACGCTAGAACACACTTTCGTTTCATCTTACTAGTAAAGGGGTTTTTATTGTTGCCCCTCGAAAGATTGACTTGTCCGATGCCACGAAAAGAGGAGTGGACAATCGAGATAGATGTTGATAACCCACAAATCCTCCCCTCCTCGATGTACTTAAATCTACGAGAGTGGTAGGAAATGAGAGGGGAACTCCATTGCCAGGGTTTCCGAACAACAATAATTTATGAAGGAATTTTCGCAAAATGAAAGGGATGCAAAATTGAATTTACCTTCAAGTGAGCGAATTTCAACAAAGGAGAAAGCCAAAGAAAATTCACAAAATCCAGTAGGGAAGCAATTGGATACCGTTGACGCCATAGAAAATTTGGCTCAACGAAAAGAAAAACGCTGAGATCAAAGAGACTATGAATCAAAAGTAATCACTTACAGAGAAAAGCATACATATAGATATAGTTGATGATTCAAAGGAAAATGAGTTAAAATAAATCTTATTTGGTTTAAGTAAAAATCAAGTTACGATGAAAGTTGATAAAATATGTAATTGAAAAATTAATAAAAATTACAGATCCTATGAAATATGTGGTTGAAAATGACTTTGAACAAAAATGAGGATCAAACATGGGTTAATTGTTATGCTGCGGCTATTGAGCCCCGTTTGGACCACCTTTTTATCTNGAAAATATGACCGTTATCCATCACATCAACATTTAAATTCAAATTTTCTATCTCTTGTGTGGGCTCTAATAACGGCTATATTTTTCATTCTCATTCTACAATAAGGTTGCTCAAACAAGTTGTCGCCTTTGATAAAGGTCATTACTTAGTCTCGAAGATTATTTACGTACAAAAGATCCTTTCATGGCAAAATTGTATGTATTATTGTCAATTATTATTTATTTTCATATAAATAATATTGAATTATGAAAATCTCTCAAACTCTAATGATAAGTTTGATTGCGAGTATGAAATTTGAATGGAAAGAAAATATATTTTAGACAATTCAATTGCCTAAAAATTATCTGTATGAAAATTATTAATTAAATATGTTTAATTGATTTAACTTTCAATTTAAAAAATATTATACCTATCCATTTTTTATTGGCAAAATAAAAATTACATTTCTTAAAGAAAAATATGATTACGTGACCAAAAGTAGGAAAATATTTTTCGTACAAAAAATTATCAATCAAACGGCATAAAAGTAGGAAATTATATGAAAAAAAACATATTTTTCATGAAAAATATTGACAATCAAACGCACCATAATAATATTTCTAAAATGTAATTTGATAGTTATGATTTTTTTAAAAATAATAATAAAATTGAGAAAAAAAGCCCACGAGCCGGGCTTCACGTAAGCGGGCTGTCCGGGCTTGTTGGCACCACCAGTTTGGACAAAACGGTCATTACACAAATATTTGCAGAGAAACCCTAACTACTACAAATATCTATTCTTTCTGTTCGTCTTGGGTTTTTGGTTCAGTTCAACTTCCCCCGTTATGGGTAGCAAAAAGCACCAAACAGCTGAACCAGAAGCCCTCAACACCACTGAGAATGGTGATACAGAACTCCGGAAAATGCACGAGCGAAAGCTTGAAGAAACTGGAGCAGAGATCTTTACGGAATCAAAGAAAAATCTGAAGAAGAAGAAAAAGAAAGAGAAACGGGAAGAAGAGGCCGAAACACTAAATGGGTCGGATGAAATATCGGTAAAAAGGAAGAAAAATGGCGAAGAAGCGGGAGAAAAGGAGATTTTGAGTGATGGGTCTGTTGAAAAATCAAAAAAGAAGAAGAAAACAGACAATGATAGAGGAGAGAAAACAATTCAGGTCGTTAGAGAAAGCAGCGGTGTAGTGGTATCAGGGAATAATGTGAATGATTCGAAATATAAGGCATTGAATTCGTTTGCAGAGTCTGGGCTTCCAAGCGAGGTCTTGGAATGCTGCAAGAACTTTGATAAGCCATCCCCAATTCAATCCCAATCCTGGCCTTTTCTGTTGGAAGGCCGTGATTTTATTGGAATTGCCAAGACTGGCTCCGGTAATCCCTTTATTGTTCTTTTCTTATCCCTTAAATATGGAATTTTATGCGATTCTAGAGTTTTCTGTACAAGCTTGTTTTGAAAGCCTATTGTATGCATGAATAGGCAAAACACTGGCTTTTGGGATTCCTGCTATCATGCACGTTTTAAGTAAGAGAAAGAGCAAAATCTCTAAGAAAGTGAATCCACTTTGCCTTATCCTTTCGCCTACAAGGGAGCTAGCTCAACAAGTATGTATTTCTGTTGTTTATAAGTATGTAATCTGTTGTTTATATATTGTCACATTACACATGTTTGGATTTCAATATGTTGTAGTAATAGTAGTTACATAATTCTCTTTTCTGTTAGCTGAAGCAAAATTGTGAAGGGGAAGGGATTTGAGATCTGTGACCTTTATACCAATTCTGATACATTGTGGAAAATTACAGTCTTTTTTCGATTGACAATGACAATATTGCATTGATCTAAAAAGATGTTTTGAGAAGTAACTATGGGTAATGAAGCTTGATATGATCGGTGTATCTCATGTTGACCTTTAGGGCTAAGTTCTCTTCAGGCTCCTCTTTGAGAGAAGCAGAAGTTGCGGGCACTATGCTCTTCACTAATTTCTTGTTAGATTAGAACTTGTTTGTGGCATGAGCAGGGTTGCTCACTTAATAAGAAATGTAGCACTGGTTTTCTTTTGCAACTTATAATGACATTTCATGGCTTTTATCCTTAGTCCATTATGATGACAATTGTCATGTTATCATGTACATTATTTGTTCCCAATAAAGTATCTTAAATAAAATAGGATCTAAACCTTAACGATTCATACAACTAAATGATGATGATGTCTAATGGTGATAGATATCGGATGTTCTTTCTGATGCTGGAAGGCCTAGTAGGGTGCAGTCAGTTTGTATATATGGAGGAACTTCGAAAGGACCCCAGATATCTGCTCTGAAATCTGGTGTGGTGAGTTTGCCGTAATCTTGATTGTGAATATATATTAACTGCAAATTGTATGTGTCTACCGTTCCTAGTCCTGAATATTATCTGATGGTTTTCTGAACTACTTAGCTAGAAAGTTAATGTTAATTGTAATCTTTTGCTTTAAAGTTGTCTGATCTGTCTTCAATCTTCATGTTGTCTCTTTATATCCGGTGCATGTCTTCAGCTCTCAATGCAAAATGATGTATAACTTAAAGTGTTTGTACAAATATAATTCCTGAACTTCTTCTACCTGACCTTTTCCTTTGGATTAACTAATATTCTCTTTCACCTAATTATTTAACAGTAGAATAATTTTCAGTTTAAGATTAAAAAATGCATTCTACCTTAATTTTCAATAATCAACATGATTGGAATGTTAAGCATCTTGTCGTTAAACCTGCTTCTCTGTAATTAGTTTCATGGTACCCATGACATGATTGTTCTGGTGCAAAAATGTGTTAATATAATTAGTTTTAAAATAAAATTAGTATTCACAATCGATTAGTCAGTTCATTATAATAAATTTATTTGATGTTTTGCATATTCCCAACCAACATGGGTCTGAATTTGCTTGAACTAAAGTGCACCTACAAGACTGTAACTCGTGTCTTCCTCCTTCTCTATCTCAGGACATTGTTATTGGAACACCTGGCCGTTTGAAGGACTTGATTGAAATGGGAGTATGCCACTTGAAGGAGGTGTCTTTTGTGGTAAGTAGAAATATTCACTTTTTTCTTTTCATGGTTATTTTTTCATCTTGGTCTCGAGTTTTAATATTAATCATTATGTGGAATTTCGATAAATTACTTGTCCAAATTCCAAAACACGCTCTCATTTTCTAACCATATAATGTATTTCCTCCGTTTTCAAATTTCTTGATGATAATGAGTTCATTTTTTTGCTTGTATAAAATATTTGACTTACAGATTTTTTAACCATGATTTTATCCTTAGGTCCTAGATGAAGCTGATCGAATGCTTGACATGGGATTTGAACCTGAGGTTCGCTCAATACTAAGTCAAACGAACACTGGTATGATATGGAACACTGAAAAATATATGTACCTGAACCAGAATAAGTTTTGATTTTTTCAGATTTTATTGCCATTCATAGTTTTCTAGTTTCCGAAGGTCTCAACTGGTCATTAGACAGGTCCCTCTTCTTCTTCTTCTTTTTTTTTTCTCCACACAATCTCTGTTTTCTTAAAGTAGAATCTCGTTGTTTTCTCTAAGATTTTGGCTATATATATTTTGCTTGAATATATGCGCTGGAGATCCTATATTGATTTTCTTGTTAGTATAACCATTATATAAGGTAAATGTCCCTAGCCTTACCGTTGCCACTCAATATTACATCTAATTGTGGTATTAAGTGCACTAATGTTTGTATATTTTTTACTTGGCTAGATCTATTTTGCTTGAGTATTTGGATTGGCAATTCTCTATCAAGTTTCTTGTTAGTATAATGTTCAATGTAAATGTCCATAGACTTTCATTGTTGCTACTTATGTTACAACTCGTTATAGCACTAAGTGCAACTAATTTGGGACATGTAATTCAAATGTCACATACGATGCAGTTCGTCAGATGGTAATGTTCAGTGCAACATGGCCTCCAGCTGTCCATCAATTAGCCCAAGAATTCATGGATCCCTGCCCTGTTAAGGTGTGGTTTATTTGGGGGATTACCTTTACTGTGAGCCTTCCTCCATTATCTTCATCTTCATTTCTAAATTGTAAATGAATATGTTTCAGGTGGTAGTTGGTTCAGAGGATTTAGCTGCCAACCACGACGTCATGCAAATAGTGGAGGTATAGCTGGTCATTAAATTTATGAATGACTACCGGCGATTCTGTTGTCTCAATATAAAATGGATATTAATTTTCATTGATTAACAAGTTTCTATTTTCCTTTAAATTGTAGGTTTTGGATGACCGAGCTCGTGATGAACGATTGCAGTGCTTGCTAGAAAAGTACCATAAGTCCAGACGGTATATGTTGCTGATATATTATAAACTTTATTTCTTGTCTTTAGGAAGTGTTTGGTTGACCAAGTATCTAGGATTACTGAGTGCAAGTATGCAGCCTGATACCAGCTACATAGTTTGGCAAGTGAGATGCAAGGCTTAAAATGGTCCGGTCTTATTTATGTTTTTGGGTAAAACCTTAAATTTTTCGCAAACCAAGGACATGCCATCTTGAAATGAGAACCTTCACAGATTTTTGTACAAAAGCATTTGAAAAACATGCAAACAACAAAAAATGGAGGATCCACTCTTCTCGTGGTGAATCATAAGCTTTTTATTCACATAAAAGAATTGTAAGCGCAAATATTAACAGTTTTTTCTATATTATGCTGAAGAATAAAATCTATTGATCCAGATAAGTATAATATAGTTTTTTTATCAGGAATTAATTAATAATTCGAGGTTTGAGCTGAATTAACTAAGTTTTCAAGTGCCCAAACAGATCCCAATACTCGCTCTGACTCCAAACTCTTCTCCCATTGTGCACCATAAGGTGACGATGCGTTGTGATTTATGCAAGAACAACATCTGGAAGCACTATGTCTCTAACTAATGATATATCTGTAAATTGATATGGCTGCTTGATTCTTTAATAATGGATTTCGATCTGCCAAGTTCAATATTAGTACCAAGGTTTTCTTTTAATAGTTTTATGACTTTTTGTATTTTTTGGAATGATATTATTTCTTGGGAAAATCATTTTCGTGTCCATTTGGCATGGCTTTTGAAAAGTCAAAAGTTGTTAATGAGATTAAGAAACTGTTTTTGAACCCGTTTGAACAATTTTTTGGAATCTTTTAGAGGAAGTTGACCTAAGGTAGCTCTTTCTACAAGAAGCAGAAGCAAACGCCCTGCCAAACAGGCCCTTAGTGCCTTTCATCGCCGATGCTTCTTAGTTATAGCATCAACTTTCCCTTTTAAAAAACCGGGTGAATTTTGTTTCCAATTGTTTGAGATTTGTGGCTGTGTGCATATATTGTTTGGATACTTGGCATGTTCCTAATGGTCAAAGAATATGTCAAGAATTATCCCGCGAGTTTTCTTGGAAATATTTTCATTTTCTGCTTATACGGGGTTTTCAACTTTCGGCAGGAATAGAGTATTGGTTTTTGTTTTATACAAGAAGGAAGCATCTCGTGTTGAGAGTATGCTTCAGAGAAGGTAATTTCACATAATTTTTTATGTTTTCTTGTGCTGTTTCCGTACAGTTGGCAGTGACAAATAAAATATGTCCATTAAGACAGAAAGCTTTACTTATTTTTCAATAAATATGTTTTATTCTTGTTGATCCCTCGAATGAATTTTTATAGCTTTTAAAACATCGTAATTTTTTGGTTCCCAGGGGTTGGAAAGTTGCTTCTATAAGTGGTGACAAAGCACAACATGCACGTACGGAGGCACTGTTTCTGTTCAAGGAGGGAACCTGTCCTCTAATGGTATGCAATTCTTTTGATATTATTTAATATTTTGCTGTATACTTGGGCTAAATCAATCCTTTTTTGGTAATAAAGATTGTTCCAGTAATATGTGACCGAATTGATTCTACGCATTTTCCATCTTTTGCTATGTTTTTATTGCTTTGTAGATGATTACTTATACGATCCATTTCATTTCTTGAGTTCTTCCCTGTTAAGAGTTATTGTTTTTGCACAACCTCCTCTTTAGTTTTACTTTCCCAATCAACAATCAAATGTTTCCCATCCTTCTTGCAGCCTGCAAGAAAAAGAATTGTTTGCTTTGTAATTTGTTGGCTGTTGTATTGGATTGTGATCTACTACTGCAGACTGATTATCACCTTCTTATATGGTTGGCATCCAGTTGAAATATGTTGTTTTTCACTGGACATAATTATGGTTTGATCCATGCTGATTGGGTTACTGCTGGCATCTTCATTCTTTGTGTTTTCTTGAGGCACTCTTGTCCAGGTGCCAAAACAGCCATTTTTGTGCAATGATGGGTGGAAGTGAATAACATGGGAAGTATATATTGTTTTAAGTAAATACAAAAGGAAGAAGCAGACTTACACGATCATTGTAGAAAGTACCAGAGAAAAATGGGTTGGCTTGGCATTTGACCTGCCAAGGTCGCATTTTCATTGCTAGAGTAGAAATTCTGATTCCGCTCTGTTATTGTTTTTCCTATGGCTGTCAAACAGCTGCCGTTAAATCCTTTTGAATGGGATAACCGTTAAATCCTTTTGAATGTGATGATTGTTTTTCACTTGATATCCTAACATTGATGGTAGGTTTTCAATTTTTAGAGCTAATCTTCATGCTTTTATTGTAACTTCTGAAATATCAGTTGAGAGCTTTTATGCTTCTACATACTTGTGGCGAATTGGATGATACAGTTAAAAAACTTTTAGGTAGCAGTCCCTACGTTTATTGTCCAATAAAAAGAGGCTTGCGATAAAAGTTTTCATCTCGAATCTTGTGAAATGATATTAAATCCTATGATTGTTCTTATAATGTTGTAGCTCTGGTTACTTGCTGATTAATCTTTGCTGCGGCGGGTTGGCTATGATAGCAAACTTGGCTTTCTATAATGATGATTTTGTGTTTCTGCAGATAGCCACCGACGTAGCTGCTCGAGGATTGGACATTCCTGATGTCGAAGTTGTAATAAATTATAGTTTTCCACTCACGACAGAGGATTATGTCCACAGAATTGGTAGGACTGGACGTGCTGGTAAGAAGGGGGTGGCTCACACTTTCTTCACTAAGGAAAACAAGGTGCATTTTTGTATCTTTAGTAAATACTAGTTTGACTTTTCTTGATTTGGCTATATATTCAGACAATAGATAATTAATTATACATTGATACAAACACTAAATTCTCGTAGGGACTTGCTGGGGAGTTGATAAATGTTCTCAAGGAAGCTCAGCAGGTTGTACCTGAAGCCCTACTAAAATTTGGGACTCATGTAAAGAAAAAGGTGAGAATATCTTTTCTCTGTGAGGTATCATATAATAATTCAGTGCTTTGAGCAATGTAAGGTTAGCTATCATCTGATCCTCAGAGAAGCCAATAATGCTTCCAGCAATAGTATGCTTGCAATATTGTTTCATTTTTGAGAATCTTAAATGAAGGTGCCAATAATGATGTCTAACTCCGATGTACATGTTTTGTCTAGCCAGAAATCAACATCTGGCTGAACGTTAGGACCTTAATAGCGTCCATTAACATATCTGTAAAGTGTAAACTATGGGGCTGTTTAGGGACCTGACCTTTTGAGTTGTTCGATTTTTTTAGACTCATTTTTAAGAGGCTGAACCAGGGTTTCTGAAGTATAAGCTGAATGACGAGTTCCTTATTGTTGAGGGTAAATGGACTGAATTTATTGACTTGGAATAATATCACCAAGGCCTTTTATTGCACGTGGGTTTTTAAGATTGTTTTGCTTGCTATTCATTCATCTCATGTACACCCCGATTTTTTGCACATATTTTGTCTCTGTGACTTGGTTTGATCATATTCCTGGCCGTGTTGTGCTGCTATTCACTGCGTTCTTTCTTAATGCAGGAGTCGAAGTTGTACGGTGCTCATTTCAGAGAAATTGATTCAAATGCTCCAAAGGCTACAAAAATAAAATTTGACTGTTCTGATGATGAAGATTGATTCAAGAGGTCGTTGGGAAACGATTCTTGGATAATTTGATTGGCTCCAACATCAAAAAAAAAATTTCAATTTTGTTTGTTTTTTCCAGTTGTTTCGTAGTCCTCTAAGCTTGATTCTTTTCTTTCGATTCATTATGCGATATGAATTATGATTAATTATGTAGGAATTCGATTTATTACTTGTGTAACCAAATGTTAATTCTGCTAATACCACATGAGCAAGTGAAGGTTGCAAAATTAAATTCTGCCTACATCTCTCTATATATAAAAA
>CAIGRT010227767.1:0-10981 GCA_903798405.1 Fraxinus platypoda | reverse complement strand
AAAAAATTATCACTTTCATTGACAATTTTCATGCAAAACAAAGGCAAACGAATGATATTCGGTATGGTAATTTTTTTGACAATTGGAACAAATTCTAAACCTAATGGTAAAAAAAATTATCATTTTAATGGACAATTTCCATAAAAAAACAAAGTAAAACGGACGCCAAATTTTCAACATTTTCCAGGTGAAAAATTATACCAATCAAACACAATTATTTACAATTCCCAGTAAAATAATTTCTAGACAATTCAATTCTCTGTAATTCATTTTCTTTCCATCCATTTTCTACCTTTGCAATCAAACGGACCCTAAGTTTATTGTAAAAGAGACACAAAAAGGGGAATTATTCTTGATTNAAAACGGACGCCAAATTTTCAACATTTTCCAGGTGAAAAATTATACCAATCAAACACAATTATTTACAATTCCCAGTAAAATAATTTCTAGACAATTCAATTCTCTGTAATTCATTTTCTTTCCATCCATTTTCTACCTTTGCAATCAAACGGACCCTAAGTTTATTGTAAAAGAGACACAAAAAGGGGAATTATTCTTGATTTTCCATTTCAAGTCCAAGTTTTTTTGACCTGAATTTGTTACAGGTACCACGTTGAGTGTCAGCACATGAAAATGAAAGAAAATGTAGTCTCAAAATGAACATCAGTAGACAAAATGGCTGAGTAAAACTCGGAAAAGTTAATTTGTGAGTGTCCACGTACAGGTAAAGATTTGGATTCTACATTTGCATAGGCATAAAAATACCAGAAAAATTCACAGCAATTGGGGACTTTTCACTAACACAAAGCGTTAGTTATGAGCGTAAGGACCTTGTTTACAACTTTCTAACACTGACGCTCAAAATTCCCCGTCTCTTTGTTTTCACATGCTTGAAAAATGTAACAATAAATCTAAAACATCTATTCAAATTTTAGAGCCCCTAAACGATGAATCTTGAACAACCATAATTGTATCATGATCATCATTACTAATCAAGGACAAATTTGAATTTGTCTACATCATAACAATAGAATATGCTGTCACTAGGAAATTTTGAGTTTGAATGAGATCGTTTTCATTAGCATGTCATAATACTTGTCCTACAGTTGGCATCAGTGTGAATACATCTCAAAAAAGGGGAAAGAAAAAGGTGCAAAGTTGAAAAAGTTCACACACTAAATTAGCTTGCCACCTCCGCCCATGCCCACAAGCACAAATTTAGGCCAACAAGAGAGCTTGAACAAGTCACATAGTGTGCAATCCTAGGAAAAAAATATCTGAAGCACGGTACGAATGTTCTATGAAATCTTCATTTTTTTATTTTTTTATTAAATATGATCCACACCACTCACTCTGAACCCTGTAAATGAGGTTTTGTATACAACACACATGAAACATACCACTACGACTCCAGGCACGATGTCTTCCAGGATAGCTTCTATTACTCCGAAATCAGCATTCTATTCATGTGCGGCAGCTCTAGTCAACATGCAGCAAGTGAATGGGAGCTCTCTACAAAATTACGCCACTGTCATCGAATTAGCAGACTCAATTTTGAGGTTCAGAGTAAGCTGTGCAGCCAGTTTTGCAGAACAATTGATAAATTAAGGAACCTATCATGTATTCCTATCAGTGGATGAATTCGTGAACATTATAAGAAATAATTATCAGTGCTTTAACATCCAAATAACATAATCTACATCATCAGCGAATCATATGGTATATGGACAGAGAAATAGAATCGCCTGTAGTCATGGTTGATATCTTCACTTTACAAAATATTGTCCATTGAAACACTAAGCACAAAACAAGAACCTCCTGAGTTCATGTTTGAGTTTTTCCATGCATCCAAAGCATATGTTTCTAATCCTCCAAGAAAGCAGGTTATCAATTGAATTTGGAGTGAACCATGTTATAAAACATGTTCTTAAAAGCCCCAAAAAAAAAGGTAATAAATTTGACATTGTAATCCTCCCTTGATCAGTCCATATAAGGATATCAATCGTCCAGCTTTAATATTAGTTTTATCAGCATACTAGTGCTAGGAATTTTGAAAATTTTTGATAGTCACTATTTCTGAAGTTATTGTAGTGCTGCTTTAACTCCTATTGGTACTTCAAAATGGGTAGAAATTGGTGGTGCAAATAGAGGCAGTTGCCAGATTGGCTAGAAACACGAGCAGCTTCATCATTATGAGAATCAGATCTGTCTTTCTTTGAACAGAATGAATAGAATCACTCTTCCTAACTCAATTGGCAAGAACCTCAGGCTAACAACGTGTTATAAAACTAGAGAGAATAAACCAATAATAAGAGAGCAAGAGAGTCAAATATGCAATGCATGTATCCTATTGAGAAAATGACTTAATATTTATATGGTAGAATTAGAGTTGCAGGGGCAAATTAGTCATCCATAAAATATCCTTGATTTACAACATAAATAAATTAATTTAAATTGGAAAAACACATAGAAGAAATAAATAAAAGTGTGTGTAAATATTACATAAGGTGAGGCCTACTTAAAAGTGGCTTTTGTAGTCTCTTTCTTTGCCTTCAACTCTATTCCCCACTACTCTCTAAAATTTACCTATTTTAGTAATTTCCACACTGCCTCTCTAGTTTCCCCTCTTCATTTTTATTCACGTACGTATATATTTTCTTCTCTATCTTTTCTGATTCTTGTTCCCTTTTTCATTATCTTTGTTGTTTGGTGAGTGAAAAACTGAGAAAGGAATCAAGAAAAGAAAAGCATCAACGGCCACCAAATTTTCATGGTGAATAGAGCCCAGAAAGATCATGGAGCGCTATGAATATTAGTCAAACTCAGGTTTTTTAAGAGATCAGTGTAACTCATTAAGATTTTTAGAAGTTTGATTCTTGAAATTACTCCTCATGGCCGGAAGTAATGAAGTAAAAGTTAATGACTCAAAGGTAATTTTTCAATTATTTTTCCTGTATTGCTCATTATTTATTTATTTTAAATTGAGGTGGGTGGGAAATAGTTGGAAAAACTTTTTTATCATTTCTCTACTTTTGGCTAATTAATCTTGTGGGTTTGAGTTTTCTGTTGGTTAATTTGTCATTTATTGAGATAAAGGGGTCTAATTTGTGGTGAAAATTCGAATCTTTGCCATTGCATTTGTTGGAGATCTTTAACAAATAATTATGAGAATCAGACCTGTCTACACAAGTTTGGTTAATCCAAAATAGCACTCAAAATTTAGCATACGTAAAACTCGGAACATTTGTCACGGATCACCTCAACATTCACTTGTTAGCATCGAAAGCAAGTCTGATTGGTGGACTTCCAACCATACTAAGGGAATAGTCAAACTACAAGTTCCTGCTCTTCAACAGATCTGTTCCGCCATATGTTAATATTGTTGACTCATTAGGGATATTACTGTATTTGAAATTATTACCATTAAAGAATGCCACGTGGTAGTGCACAAAATCCACAGCAGAAATCTAATAACTAAATTTCGAAAATTTTCTTATAGATACAATTTCACTCGATCTTAGCCGTCTCATGAAATTGATAGTGTATTGAAATGCAACAGGATTATCTATACTAAAAGGTCGAAGATACACAGCTACATGTACATATAGTCTTGACAAAAATTTGGAGATCTGCACATATTGCTAGCAAATAAATGGTCAATGTCAACAATCAACAGACACAAGTTAAAAGAGGTTGCATTAATTGTTTCCTGCAGTCTCATGAAATAAAACCACTATACTATCATTTGTTCTCCAGTAAATTGGAATTGAACCATTTCAACACTAATACACACATACTTCACGTGTCAAAAAAACATGAGGCAACTAACGGCAGGATTACAGAGGAGAACGTTACCTTTAAATTTGATGAAACGTGTAGTTCGTCTCTCTGACAGAATGATCGTGATTATTATTTAATTGTTTCTAAGAATTTCAACACGTATTGTTCATTGGAAGGATTTTCTATGAACTTCGCGCATCCAAAGAAATTCTGTATCCATGCTTGCACATCATCCCTAAAACCTGCTCAAGTTTACTTCTTTGACCCCACCTAGAATAGGACTCGTGCAATATCCAGAATGTTTTCTTCGTGCAGTGCATATTCACTCTATCCATCTCATCAAGAACCCTCTCCATTTCAGCAAGACGCATCTGTGCTGAATACATAACCATCTTGCAATGATAAAGAGAACGACAGATTTTCCAACCTGCAGACTCTGCACGCTTCACAAAATCAGCAAGCTTGTCCACAGCATTGTGACGGTAATAACTTGAAATAATGCGTCGCATCACGCCAGCAGTTGTGACGGATGCATTATGTTCAAAAGCATGGTTGATTGAAATTTCCATTCGCTCTAATAAATCCTCTTTTGCATATACACAAATCAAGAGCACGTTTAACCAAGGTCTATAATCATTTTCCGGGATTAGTTTGAGCAATTCCTCAATCTTTTTAACTTTATTGATATCATTACTCTTACAATATGCACATATCATGGCTCTAATCAACGGAACTTCCTTTTGATTGACGTGATCTCTTACCATCTCATAAACCTGTTCCATCTTTTCCAGCTTACCACAATGTGCATATCCTCGAAGCATTAGCAAATCAGTGTCCAGATCAGGTTTGACATCACTTGCCTTCATGATCCTGTAAGTGTTCTCCATTTCATCCCACATCCATGCTGTAATATACCCAGCAATTAAACCATTGTACGTATTGACAGTTGGGGAGAGATTTAAATCCTTTATCTCTCGAAGAGTTGCCTCCATGTGATCTACAAGCATCAAACGGCCAAAAGAGGAAATAAGAATGTTGTATGTTACAATTGTCGGTGTACATGTGGCTTCCTTCTTCAACTGCTGAAACAGTGACCGACATTTCATGGCCAAACCGTTATATGTGTAAGCACTCATGAGTGCATTATATATAGATGCTGTTTTTAGCTGTTTATTGGCAGCCTCATTAAATAACTCAATTGCAAGATCAACATTCTTTGATCTACCAGCCATAGTAATTCCCTTCGCATACTCCTCTGCGGTCATAGGAGAGGCATAGTCCAATTGTTGCCTTCGCCAATTTAAAATCTGCCAGTAAGCATTTCATGGAGCTAATTCTGTTATTAAGAACCCAGTGTAATACTAATTACTAAAATATATCAAGCAAAAAAATAAAAAAATACTAACACCAATCATATCATAGTTATGTACCCAAATTTTCACTACTATGAACAAAAGGAGTATATAGAAACAAAAAAGAGCACCTCCAAAGCTAGATGGGGCGAAGGCTTTAGCTGAGAGTAGAGCTCCACTACAGCAGATCCATCAGAATAACTCCTAAACAACTCGACCCCATTTTCTTCTAACACTTTCCCTATCTTCTCCACATCATCATTTTGCATCAAAATCTCGTCTTTCAATTTTGAAACCTTGTCCTTCAAATCTTGCTTCAATTTGGAATAAACAGAATCACTGCTCCACTTGTCGGAAAACAGCGTTATGATATCTGACCATATTCTTTGGTTAGAATTACAATATTTTCGGAGAAAAGGTAATTGGATTGAGGGCTTTGGGTTTCTTGTTTGGGTTTTGAATGAATAAGGAGTAATTTTTCGGCATCTGTGGAGGAAAATTTCCATTTCGCTAAGTCGAAATACTCTCCACTGTCGATTCGTCACTGTAAAATAAAAAATATGAGGCTTTTATTCATATTCTGAATTCTTGATTTATATGAAATTAGGGTTTTCGAAGGGTTTCTCATAAATCAAAGACCAGGACTGGGAGTGGGAGTGGGAGGAGGAGGGGGAGGGGGAATTGACAAGATAGCCTAGTTAAACTTGCCAAGTAAACAAATAGTCTAGTTTGTAAAAGGGAAAATTGCAGTCACGGTACCAAACATTTGACCTTTATGCAGACTTTACCCAAATCTTTCATTTGTGTCACCGAGGTACCAAACCTTAAAAAAATCACAGTTCTAGTCCAAATTGATAGAAACCGTTACTTTTTCTGTTAGTTGACCAAATATCAAAAGTCTGACCAATATTGATTAATTTTTAAAGGGCAAAAGGGTAATTTTACATTTTTTTTCATATAAAAAAACTAAAATTAAATAATTAAATAAAATTAAAAAAACAATTACCTGCCCCGCCCAACCTAGCCTAGCCTAGTCCAGCCCAAAACTAAAATCTCTAAAATGTCGGCACCACCACTCTGATCCAACTCTAGCGCCACCTTTCCAATCCATAACCCACCCACAGACGAGTAATGAATATGCATCCACTGCAACTCCACGACACAAAACACAACTTTGTCACCCAGTCACACACTTGCAGAACCCTCAAACATACATTCAATCTAAACACCACCACCCCAACCCTACCGCAGGTCAAGCCGCTTGTGACGCNCCACTCTGATCCAACTCTAGCGCCACCTTTCCAATCCATAACCCACCCACAGACGAGTAATGAATATGCATCCACTGCAACTCCACGACACAAAACACAACTTTGTCACCCATTCACACACTTGCAGAACCCTCAAATATACATTCAATCTAAACACCACCACCCCAACCCTACCGCAGGTCAAGCCGCTTGTGACGCTCAGATTTCTCTCTTCACCTCTCTCAGTCGCAAGTTGCACATGAATGATAGCCTCTAAGGCCCTCCGATTTCTCTCCCCACCTCTCTCAGTCGCAAGTTGCACACCAACGACAGCCTCAAAGGTAGATTTTGATTTTACCTTTGGTGAGGCTGTTGTGGAGTTTGAGGTGAGGTGAGGTGGTGTGTCGATTTGAGTAGTGGTGGAATATTTGAGGTGGAGGTGGCAGGGATTGGAGATTGGAGAGGTGGCGCCGAAGTTGTGATCGGAGTGATGGCGGCACATTTTGGGGGTTTTAGTTTTGGGTGGGGTAGAGAAGATAATTGGGTTTTTTTTGTTTTGTTTTAATTATTTTATTTTAGTTTCTTTATATGGAAAAATGTAAAAGTACCCTTTTGCCCTTTAAAAATTAATCAACATTGATCAGACTTTTGATATTTGGTCAACTAACAGAAAAAATAACGATTTCTGTCAATTTGGACTAGAACTGCGATTTTTTTAAGGTTTGGTACCTTTGGTGGCACAAATGAAAGGTTTGTGCAAAGTCTGCATAAAGGTGAACGATTTGGTACCGTGGCTGCAATTTTCCCTTTATAAATAGTGGAAATTACATTCACCCATAATTTTTAAGTTCCAAATTCAAAAATAAGCCCATATTTAATAATCATTCTTTCGAAATTTATTTTTTCTCCTACTCAATTTTTTTAGGAATATAGGGTTCTATAAAATTGGAGTTTTCTTAATTTGGAGATCTATGAGAAATAGTTCAATTTGGGATTCACATTGGACAAAATGGTTTGGGGATGATGTGGGAAAGGAATTGTTTTGGAATTTGCTTCATCAATTTGGGAGTTTCTGGATTGGAGATGAATAAATCGTTTTGAGGATGAAGGAAAACGTTAGTTAAATAATTGTTTTTGTCAGCGTTTGTTGGCACATAGGATTTTCATCCGTGAAGTGTAATTTTTTTCCAAACAGACGAATGGAATCGATTTGGGCGATGGATGGGTAACTTTTTGTAAAAGTGAGTGAGCAGTCACCAACCTCTTATTTTTGGGTGAGTAAGTAGTAACCAGAGTTAAATGTTAGTGATGAGTGATTTAATAACTCCATTTTGACCACACATTTTCACAATAAAATTTTCTTCACGTAAATTCAAAATTTTTCCTTAATTTTTTATCACACCGTTCTAAAAAAAATTACTATTAAAAAACTCATTTTCTTAAAAAAAAAAAAAACTCAAAAAAATGGTCATCAAAGAGGGGCTAAGATTTAATTTTTTTTTGTTAAAAAATCAAGTGATAATTCATCTTTTAAATATTAATAATATTATTATAAAATTAAATTAATTTACACACCCATCCTATCTCATCTATCTCAACCCAATTTCACTTCCAAACACTAATTCATTTCCCTACCTCTTCTCTGCACACAATCGTTGCGCGCAACGCTACGACAGTCGTGTGCAAAGGCACCGCTGAACATGATCGCCACCCGCGATGTAGCAGAGCATGTTCTACTGATGTTGTTCAATTTTCTCATGGATTTGTTTTATGTTTCATCATTTGATGTTGTTTCATCTACTGCGAAGCGTTGATCGTCGATTTGGTTTCTCTATTTTAATCGCATCTATATGTTCGTGTTGATGGTTGTGGTGTGGTAGAGGTGAATGAGATGGTGGATTTGAGGAGATCTCGGTGGTAATTGTTGATATATGCCGTCGTGGTGGCGGCGGCGGTGACAGAGATGGAAACTGGGGAAATGGTGGTGGTGGTTGTTGGTACATGCGACGGCGGC
The DNA here is from genome assembly GCA_903798405.1 of Fraxinus platypoda. NCBI lineage: Eukaryota > Viridiplantae > Streptophyta > Magnoliopsida > Lamiales > Oleaceae > Fraxinus > Fraxinus platypoda. The sequence continues at coordinate 2,585 of CAIGRT010227767.1, read as the reverse complement.
AGCCTTGATGATGATGGTAAGATGGTGGCGGCGATGGCAATGGTTGTGTATAGATGATGATGTTGACAATGGCGATGTAGGTAGTGGTGCGGGGTTGTGTTGGGTAGAAAATTTATGATCAATAAATAATATGTAACCTAAAAAATGTAATATTGTGACTAAATTTGTTATTGTGACCCAGAATTTGTTAAGACGTGATCAATTAATTTAATAATTTGTGATCGAAAAATAATTTGATAATTTGTAATCATAAAATAAGTTGTGGCTTGAAAAATTTATGATTTATGACCGTGAAATAATATGTGATATATTAATTTGATAAATTGTGACCTATAACTTTTGTAATTTGTGATCGAGAAATAATGCGTGGCCAATTAAATTGATAATTTGTGATCGAGAAATAAAGTATGACCTAGAACATAACTGTGACCATAAATTGTATACTATTGTGACCTTAATATATTTAATTAAGACATGATTTTTGAAATAATAAAACTAATTTCTTAATTTTGAAATTGTATTTTTTTAAACCCCTTTATATATGTAATGTTCCTTTATAAAATTTTAGTGACAGAGGCCTATTTTGTAATAATGGAAATAGATTAAAATATCTTTGTCAAGATAAAAAATTACTAAATAAATTAAAGGTAAAATACGCGATTTTCAATCGTAAAAGGAGAATTGATATATCATTGTAAACACAATTCAATCTTGACCTAAACAACAACTCTTTCATTTCACTGATATTTCATCTCATCTAACACTAAATCCTTATAATTATATTCTATTTGTTTATATTTATCTTCAAAACTCAATAGAATCACATCGCGAATAGTTATTTGAAGCCAACATTTCAACATTTTGTATTCGTAAAAACATTATGTGGTGTGTTTGGCGAAAAAAGATGGTCCATTAATTGATTATCTATTAAGAGGCGATTAGTTAGCAAGTTGTCTATTAACAGACAATTGTTTTGTCTATAAACGGGAGGTCAACTAATAGATCACCTTCCATTTAATAGCCTGATATTAAGTTCAATTTTCAACATTGGTACTTATCTATTTTTTCTGGATTTTGCTTTGAAATGCATGTATGTATTTGACACTCTTAGTTGTTTGTTATTTTGGTGAGTTTCTAAGAAATAACCAAGGTTGACGACCATGAAAATGGATAGGCAGTAATGGAGAATTTGTTGCAACACTTCGTGTATCTGTGAATATGTCATATAACATATGTGTATCATGATGTACAAAACCTCCTTAATATTGATTCTTCTGAATATGAGATGGAGTTCAGATTTCTTTTTTCAGACAATACACAACTTTTTAGTTACACCGGCAAAGATTATATCAAACATAGAATTGGAGTGGCCGATGGACCTCAACAAAAAGCATCATTCTCCTATTTGTGTAACTCTCACTAGGACAGATATTTTTGATAATAAACATGAATCAGTTGACGAAATGTACCCTAACGTGGATGATTTTTGGATACAATGAAGACAGCTCGAGAGGACCATGTAGTTATTCTGATGATAAATGATACACACAAACCCCCAAGATAGTTCAAGAGAATGAAGAAGAAATTCAATTTACAAATGAGAATCTTGTTGCATTACCTGCAAACAAACACGATTAGTGGGAACTCCAAGTACCTAATTCACAATCTTTTCATACATCACATGTGATTGATAATGAAGAAGATTTACAAGTTGACTAATTGTTTGACAACGAAAAAAAATCTTCAAGAAGTTGTGTGTACTTGATTGTTATTGAAACATAGCTTCGAATTTAGAGTGAAAAAATAAAAATAAAATTATGTACATAACTATTTTTGTAGATAACAACTGTAAATGTCATTCACGAGCAACAAAGTTCGACGCATGTGACTATTTTTGTCGTACATCGTAATGCGTGTAAACATACTTGTTTTTTGGGTATTTGTTGCAATGATCACAAAAAAGTAAGATCATGAGTTATTGGAAGACATAAAATGCACAAATTTCAAGACCCATAACAATTTATAGACCTGCAAACATCGTTCATGACATACGTCGAGAGTCTGAGATGATTATTAACTATCAGAATGGTTGGAATTCTAGAGAATGCTTTGAAAGATTTAATAGGTCAAGCTCAGAAAAGATGCTAAATTGGCCTCGTATTGCCATAACATGAAGATAACTAATCTGGCTTATAGAGACTGATGCCAACAACCGCTTCAAATATTTCTTAATAACTCTCGGACCTTGCATTCGAGTATTTATATTTTCGATGTAGTGCCTAATTTGCATCAATGGGACTCCTTTAAAAACAGATACGAAGTTATGATGGTAGTTTCTATATATCAAGATGTGAACTTCAAATTTATCCTCCTTGCATTCAGAATAGTTGATTTCGAGAATTATGACTCATTAATTGTTTTTTTCAAGGTTGAAGGAAGTATTTGGAACGTCGAGGTATCAATGATGTTTATTTCAATGCACATCATGCCCACTTCATTTACCATATACAAGACAATATAAAGACCAAGTATCGAGTTCATGGATCTTACCATTTTCTAAGAGAACATCAGAGGTATACAATTTT
>CAIGRT010227766.1:0-19960 GCA_903798405.1 Fraxinus platypoda | reverse complement strand
AAAAAAAAAAAAAAAAAAAAAAAAAAAAAAAAAAAACAAACCCTGCCAATTAGAGGCTGTCATTTCAACCTCTGTAAATTGCCTCGACAGTTTTCCTGTACGAATGGAAAAATCCTTTCATCAAAGATTGTCGCTACATAAATTCCTTGGTTTCGAAAGTGATACGATCCATCTCGAGTCATCTTAGTGGATCCGAAACATGACGTGCGCCGATGATAGATACTGACTAGACGTCAGATCTACCACCAAGGCTGACTATGAGTTACTACTAAATATGGTTCAAAATCAAATGTTTATGAAAAATATAATGTAATGAGCCCAAAATAATTATTTCATGCTCTACCAAAATGAATCATATAACTCAATATGTCATGTGGCTATAACTTTGAAATCATCAGGCTCCTCAAGTTATCAAGTACCAATTGCTACCTAGAAGGAAAATCGTGAAAAAAATATATGAGTTGATAGCTCAGTGAGTGGAGAAGTTCAAAAAAAATTATACTTTCTCATTTATACACTTTTATTGAAAATTGAGTTGACATCATATAAAATATCACAATATAACAACATATAATAATAATAATAATAATAATAATAATAATAATAATCAAGATGTAAGACATTCTGATAACACTGTAAAATATCATCTCATAGTCATGGTATAATCATCTTCTGATATCCATACTATAATATCATCACATCAAATGTACTAAAAATCCACAAAAAATGTACCCTCTGACTAACATCTATAATCTAGTCATATACGTGAAAAATGCCCATGGGGCTAAGCACTCCCAACACGGGCCTCAGGCCCCCTAGTGAATGGAAGTAGGTCTCAAAGACTTCTCATAATCAATTTTAGAACACGGCCAAGACCCCCTTAATGAAGTATAGGTACACGGTCAGGACCCCTCAGTGTAGTATAGAATACGACCAAGACCCCTCAATGAACTAGAAGTACATAGCGCCTGTTTGGCCCCAATTATTCCATATTATAATGAAATGAATAATAATTTTTTTGAGAATATGAATAAAAAAGAAGGAATTTTTTTTTATTTACGTGTAATATTATTTTATTGGAGAATGCATAGTTGATAAGAAGAGAGAGAAAAATGAATTATAATTTAATGAAGAATAATGGGGGCCAAACGGGGGCATAATCAGGGGTACTTATCTGGTCAATCTTAATGACCTAACCGCACATAATGCAATAGTATAATCAATTTATAAATATTTGAAAATATTTAAGTTTTTCCACTCACCAAGTTGTAGACCGATCGCGACTTCAATCTTCTCGTCACCTCATTCCAAATAAGTATGACATCTTGCACTCGCCCCAAAAGATCATCTCTTCATAAAGGTGTCTCAAATATTTTTCCTACCATTGAAATAAAGATTTACTAATAGGAACTTGACGTTTTTTATTTTCAATCTCATAATCCCAATTAGGATTACTAATAACATATACTCCTTTATATAAGTTATTTTAACATCTAATCCCCAATATTTAACACTTAATCTGGTTTTCATTCTAAAATATCCAAGAAAATCAGAATATTAACAAAAATAGCACTATACTTCCAAACTACAGAAAATATGGCACCTATTTCTGCATATTGAACACTGTCACTAAAATCATTGACAAAAATAGCACTCTTCTGGAAAGAATTTCAGAAACAACTCCTTTGTACTACAATTGCTCAAAAACAACTTAGAATTGCTTTAAAAATGGAGAAAACAAACCTCAAATCCTTAATTTAAGTGTTTAACATCACATAAATTCAAGAAAATCAAAGAATACATCTTTATCTCACAAACCCATTCAAAATTCCACTTTCTTCAACACTAATTTTCAAATACACATTTCTTTACTATATTCTTAATTACAACCTAAAATACCTATTAATAACACCTAATTCTTGCTAAAATTTGAATTAAAGCAAAATTTTCATAAACCTTAAAAAATTCAATACCAACATAAGTACAACCTTCATTAAAGTAAAAATTTAAGTAAAATCTCTATACTGACCAACAAGAGTTGTGAATATGAATGGCGTCGGCTCCGAATATTGAAGTTGTTGAGATAACTGGACAACGGGTGCAACCTCTTCCATATAATTATGCTTAGCTCTCGATCTCCTTGGTTTGCTTGAAGTCGAAGTTGCCTGCGTACTAACCAAAATGAATGTTTGTAGTCGAGGTCCTATATAATGGATGTGATTGAATAGAGCAACGTACCTTTGCTTTCTTGAAGTCGACTCCAATGGGCTTTTTCTCCAAAGTTTCCTTGGTCCACCCTTTATGTTCAACGATCTAGGATCTAATACGCTGACTCAGCAGTATTTTGGAAAATTGTACATTGAGTTGTTGAATGAATAGTTGGCTGTGAATGGACATTACTACCATTACTGAATTCGAAGTCCTGAGTTCTATAGCTGTCGATTTTATCTAATCCATTATCGCACGTGACCCCCTTTTATCGGGCGCAGCAAGGTCTGCCATCTCCAAAAAAGCTTGGCACATATCATCGTACCTCAACTATTCAGGTGTACTAACCAATCCTTCATAATTCACTGCAACCCTTGTGTGAGCTCTACTGACATCTTTCCTCCATCTTTGCACTATATACCTCTCCAGCATTGATGTAACGTAGTTACGATCAAAGGCTGTGATCGCATGCCTACAAATAATTTCACGAAATTCGAACAAGTGGCAACTGCAAGTAATTTCACATGTGTCCTTTTGAAAGGAGACGAAAACTGTTTTCTTCTTCCGACCTCCGGGATATACAACAGACTTTCGAATCTCGTACTTCATCCCAAAACAACTGCCTGAGGCTGAAATGACGTCGCAATTAACCTTCCCTGTGAACTCATCCCGAACTTCTTTGAACTTTGAAATAGTGAAAACTGACTGAAATTACTTTTCCATTTCAAAAGTAGTTACGTACAGCACCATTTGTGAGTACGCCTTGAAATTTGCTTGAAACTCATTTTCAACATTATTCCTCAGTGCTCTTTCATACTATTCAACAAAATGCTTCAACGAAGTTTTCGAATAGACATATCCATCAAAAAAGACATTCATACTCTCACTTCGTTGCTGACAACCAATCATAAATATTGATCATCACTGTTCAACCTTCTTCAAATTCATCAACAATTTGGGAATCATATACAAATGTGTGTATAGTCGAGAATATCAAACTTTTATGAATGTGGTAGCCAAACGTTTCTGGTAACTTCTTCATAATGTTTCCACAAACCCCATCTATGATTAGTATTTGGAAAAACAATCTCAATTGTATTTTGTATGGCTATATCTTGATCGATAATTATCCCATAGGGGGGGTTGACCATGCATGCACTGCAGCCATGTCTTAAAAAGCCACAGAAACGTACATGTATCCCCATTCGATAACAAATCGCAACCAAATAGTGTTGATTGTCAGTGATGATTCATGCCAACAAATGGGACAAAAGGTATATCGTACTTATTCGTGAGATACACCGTATCAAAGGTGACAACATCGTCAAACTCTTTGTACGCATGTCTACACCTATTATCTGCCCAAATATATTCTTAAGTCGTGACTCGTCATCTACATTTATACTGAAGTAAAATCTCGAACACCGTGCTTGCATCTTTGAAAAGTAGGATTGTAATGTTGCGACATATTCTTCTCCAAGTCGTAACTGTGTCACTTGTTCGATATAGTTGCTACAATATTTTTCTACGCAAGTCATATTCTCATACCCACCCGCTTCGACAATTGCGGAGTCATAACTTTTGTGCAATAAAATTCCTGTCATGTCATTCAATTCGAGCTTTCGTTTCACATTTGCACTCAATTTTCAGTTGCATCGATACAACCTTGACTTCGAAGGGCTTGTTTTATGATTGTGCTCGAGGTGGACGGTGTTAATTCTCCATGTTCCATGATTATCTGAAGATGTAGATATCCTCACTTTACAATCTGTCTGACTTGTTGGTTGCGGCTTCAAAAATATGCTTGCATTACTGCTTTTTCAGCCTTCACGGCTACATGTGAATGTCACATATCTAACAAATCCATCATCCCCCTTTTTTGAATTCATTTTCCTAACTGGAAAACCTACGGTGTAAGGATATCTCTTATAGAAATCAAACAACTCTTTTTCATCCTTGAACATCCTACCCACCTCAGGCACATTCCCTCTTCTTCCAACGTTTCGTCCTCTACAGTGTTGATATTGTCCGCAACTATCTCATTATAGGCTGCACTAAAGGATCTTCATTCACGTCTTCCATAATTTCGTGTGCTACAACAAAATCAGTGGTAACATTCAGCTAAAAAAAAAACCAATTACAGCACAAAATCTAGATAGATTTTGTAATTTCAAAGTTTTACAAAATCTACATTTTGTACACAACATTAATTTCGCAATTTCTGGTAATATATACTCATGAAGGAAGCATCATACAGCTTAAAATTTTTTGAATACAATTACGAATTGCATCAACATAAGGGCCAACACTTTTGGAAATACATTCCATCTTAATTTCATGCCACTTAACTCCTTGTATCGAATCACATAATGCATTTCATAAACAAATATGGAAGCAACGAAATCACTCTCTTTCACTTCAGAAATGTGCTAAGAATTAAAGATTATATATTTTCGGATTCCATTCCCAAATTGGAAAATAGGTCGAACATTCACATAATGCATTTAAAGAAACATTACAAATTCAAAATGCACAATATTAAACAAATCTACGAAGAGTGTGGCTCACTAGGACAATCACCGTATGTGGGTAAGAAAATGTCGAGCGCGATTGAAAGACACTTTTCGAACGGGACAATGCAAAATGTGGCTCACGTGGTAAATCAATTGTTCCGATTGGGCGATTGGAGAAGATGAAAGTGGACTTATTTAATCACCGTATGTGGGTAAGAAAATGACGGTCGCGATTTCCAGTCACTTTTCGAACGGGAAATGCACAATGTAGCTCACGTGGGAAATCTTCTGAGGTGGGCGTGCGGTTGAAGAAGACAAAATTGACTGATTTTCTCTATTGTCGGAGCTATAAATTTTCTCCACTACAGATCCTCTTTCTCAATGTTTTAGGCCTTCATTTGGGGAAAATGGCATTTTGCGGGTTAGGACATAAAAATATCTTTCCCCTCGTATTTCATTTTTTCTCCTGCCATGTCACCTATTTTTTAAATTTATGCAGCGTCTCTGTGAAACTCACTATGTATACCCAGCATTTTTCTAAATTTAATGGATTACTATGGATAATTGCAAGTCAAGTCACCAATCTTTATATAACATAACATTTAGTCTTTGAATTTTCAATAACAGAAACTAAATCTATAGATTCCTCTGTTATATCATTTTAGCCCTCAGGTATTTGTAATTATAATTTAAGTCCATGATAATTATTTATTCAACTTAAGTCCTTATTTTTCTTTGACTTTGAATTTGACTAAATAATTACTTGACTTTAACTGTAAATGAGTGGGGTGTAACAATCTTACCCCTTCAAAGAATTTCGTCATCGAATTTCATTCAACTAGAATTCGAAACACATAAAGATATAAAACACACAAACTGAATGATTTCTCCAGCAACCTTTACCTAGACACAATTTCATTTTTTCATATCTTGCATCTTATTTTGCTTTTTCTAAGTTGAGCTCTCTTTAACTTCACTAGTAATATTAAAGTTAAAGTTAAATCTCATATCTACTTACTAAGCCTTAGAAATAGACAATACATTCTTAAATACCAGATAAACCGATTGTACACTTAAATCATTAAACAATTGTACCCGAGTTCTAAATAACATCTCAAAGACCAATATATGATATTCTCAACTTTTCATTTTACCAATTTTTAGAAAAATTCAATTATTTCCCAATTGGAAGTTTAAGATACTACCTTTCATGTTCTCCAAATCGTCACCTTATGTCATGATTTAAAATATTTGGATTTAAAAAATAAAAATTATTCAATCTTAAAATTCGTTAAAATATAATAAACCCGCGTTTGGCCCACATTATTTGAAATTGTAATGGTTAGAATAATATTTTTTTAAAAAAATATGCGTAGTAAAAAAAGATGAAAAAGTTTTAAAATTACGTGTAATATTATTTTATTAAAAATATATGACCGATAAGAAGGGAGAACCAAACAAGGGCTAATATTTAATTATTTGGTCAGCTTAATTTCTCTCTCATTTACACATGTATGAAACCATCAAACAACACCTGTCCATGCCTCACACACTCCATCACAGCGAATATGTCCTATCCTCCCCCAACTTTGAAACCGTGTCTGCATTTTATCCCAAGTCCCAACATCCAATTTTGGTTCCACATGTTCATTAATTTTGGCACTCGGAAGTATAAAAAGAAAACTATAAAATTTGCGAACGTAAGAACCTTAAAATTCTACCATAGTTGACATTTTCTAATGACGGCTATGACGTTTGGCGGTGGATGCATCATCATCCAAGGGACGAGCATTTGATTGACACGTATGATTTTGTGATTATTATTGTTGGTCACATCAGTGTAGAATTTGTCAAAGTTAATCAACGGTCAATGTTACTTTAAAATATAGCCAGATTAGAGGGGGAATGCTTTCTAAATTTAAGACTTCGGAATTATCGGATTTTGGTATGTTTCCCTAAGGAGATGCATTTGCTATTCGATCATGTCACTCCCACCTCTTTATTTAAATTGTCTTTATTACATCGGCTCACACATTTTCTCACCAAAGACTTAACATGTGCACCATTTTTAATCAATAGATTAAGGCGTTAGATTTGTTTTTAGAATTTTGTTTTAACAATGTTGTGTAAAAGCTAAAATACTATAGTGATGACATTATTTATTTAAATTTACATTGAATTTGCTCGAATATCTTTCTGTACAGCATTTCGATATATTTGAATACCACCATAATATTTTCAGTCATTGTAGTAGAAAAACCTACTCGATATTGAACGACTATCGAATGTCTCACATATATCACACAATTTGATAAGAATAATGATATTTATCACCACGGTGATGATTATTCGTCTATACAGAATTGCATCAAATGATATGTCAAAAACTTAAATGAAAAACAGAGATGTGGGACCCAGTTTATTAGACTTATCATTTATGGTCAGTTAAACATTATGATATCACCGGTGATAATAAATAACATTATACATTTGACACCTAAATTAAGGTTTAACTGGCCTCCATTGGGCTACATGGTAAAAATAGTATTACTCCTGGTAATTGAAATCCAAGCTCTGAATTATTAAAAAAAAAATTCATAAATTCAAATATTTACCATAATAAATACAATTCCCAATTAATAAATTCTGCTTTGGCCTTTTATAATTTATTGAATTTTGTTGTTGTAACGGTCATTGTTCACATTTAATACAGTAGTTGAACTGCAACTGAGGTATTATTTTTCATAATTATAATTACTAAATAATCTCCTCACAACTCTAAAAAAAACCCATAATTTCTTACGAGTAATTAGCTTCTTCTTCTTCTTCTTTTTTTTTTTTTTGGGTACTTTTACGGTTATACCATAGGACTAAAATGTACCTTTCGTCACATAATCTGCTCGACTCGATATGACTCGATAGCCCAGATGCCTCGAATGAGAAAACTTTGTGTTCTCAGGGTTGTATTTGCAGTAACTGGTGGTACTATATGCATTGACAGAAATAGAAAGTCATTGAAATATCATCTTTATACAAAATTTTCTAAATTTGAGGGTCCTAAAAAGTAATTTCACCTTGGAGATGCCTTAAAAACTTTTCACAGCTCATTTTCACCCAATCATGAATACATATTTGAACTTATCCAAGGGTCCGGAATTTTCTGCTCTACAATCAAATTTCAAAAGACTAAATTGACCCTCAGGCACTCTAAAATGCCGCACAACTAGACAAGTTATGACAACAGTCATCCCCAAATATTTATTCTCTTTTGTAGTCACATAGACTAACTCGCCGAGAAGAAAATTCTCTGATGGATTCTCCCAATTCCCTCTATCGAGATGAATTTTCCGTTAGGGTTTCGCGGTGTCCGATGGAAATCATGGCGGTTCGACCAGTCGGTGTTCGGCGTTATAATAGGTCGAAAATGCCTCGATTGAGATGGACTCATGATCTCCACCAATGCTTCGTCCACGCCGTCGAGCGACTTGGTGGAGAAGACAGTAAGCTTTGATTTCAATGATGTTTGCATGTGCATGGAAATAGAAAGTAGAAACTTTAATCAGAAATTGAGTTGAAATTAATTAATTTTGTTAATCTGTTTTGGTAGGAGCAACTCCAAAAATGGTACTGGAGTTGATGAATGTGAAGGGATTGACAATAACTCACGTAAAGAGTCACCTTCAGGTTGATGACAAAAACCTTCCTCTCCATGGAATATTATTATTATTATTATTATTATTTTTCCCCCCTTCCCAACCATGCTACAGTGTCCGATAGGTTGATAGAATGGTTGACATAATGCAACAGATGATTCGATGAAAAAGCTTATTGTGTTTTGTGAAAATCCTTCTGACAAAGTGGCATAATCCGTTTTTTTTAAAAAATATATATATAATATCTTAATAATCTCTGATGGACAGATGTACAGGAGCGCCAAGCATGAGCAGATGTTACAAGGTATGCATACATATATATAATTACCATTTACAAAATCATATAAATGTATTTATACACACACATATATGTGACTGTGTGTGTATATATATTGCTTTTCAAGGATAAAGAGTGTATTTTCCATTCAAAACTATCATCTTAACTTATTATCTCATTAACATTTTAGGGGAAATTATTTTTTATATGTAGATTACATATACTATATAGAAGAATTTTCAGAACAAGATTTGTCTTTAAAATCAAGATTTCATCTTTATATGTAAACAACGGATAAAAAATTTCATCGTTGAATGGTTGTACTTTTGCTAGTGTTTTCTAAAATTTTGTCGTTTAATCACAAATGTGACAACCCAATTTTTGTTGTTGACATTTCTTACAACAAAAGAGTAATTTTTGAGTACTTGCATTTTAATTAGAGTTCTGTTATTTTATAACAGTGCCGTCCATACGGCAATGTGACTACTTATTCATTGAACAATATAGCAGCGGGATCACTGTCACATAGACTATTGTTCATCTAATTAGTATTAGATAATTAATGTGATGAGGCACGTAAGGACAATTGTGGTAAACTGATTTTGTATTAAATCCACTTGTAATCAGCGGATGACCATTGCCATTGAAACCTTATGCATATAATGTCCAACAAAATAAGTAAACTTCAGATGAAAATATAGAAATTAGGTTGTCCTCTTTCTCACCTCTACAGCAATCTTTAGCAACACTACTAATACGATTAGTGTATGTATATTTGATTTAATTTTTTTGATACAGTACAAAACTAATTTTTCTAAAGAAAACAATTGAAAATGGGAGTAGTTTTAATTTTTAAAAAAGAATTGTAATAGCAGGCTAATATCATTTGTCACATGTTTTGTATCAAACACGTCTTAACATTTTTCCTTGTATAAATTAAACGACTTTTGTAGCTGAATCTCATCGTACTAATCTTTTGAGAAGACAATACATATTGAAGTGGCAATTGAAACCTTAGTGCCTAACGTAGGGTTTATGTTGTCACAGAAGCAAAAACAAAAGCAGAAGCAGCGGGTAGGATCATTAATGTGCAATCCCCCCGTTTGCATAGTACAGCTCCCTTCAATTCCCAGCAAACAAACCATCAGCAATATTACTGCCATGGATTCATTAGTAACAACATGATCCACAATGAAAATCATGGGACTCGTTACGATTTGGAGATTGGTCCAAGAGCCACCAGCGAGACAGAAATATGGTTAGTCAAAATTCCATCTTTTTAGTATGATTTTTAGTAGCATTATAGTTCAATTTCTAAGAAATACTAGGTACGCATGAATTTTGTCGATTGTTTGATCAAACCGCTTTGGAAATTAATTCGTAGGAAAGAACTCCAACAGAAATCAGATGAAAGGAATGGTTTTCTCCCATTATCATACTCGAATGTAACAACACAAGGATATGGACATGGATTCAATGTTTCGACGTCTATCATGTTCAAGGACATTTTGAGCAGCTCCAATTCTCAAGTATCATTATTTTAGTACAATGGATATTCATACATAGAGACTGCCCTAGTGAGGAAATTCAATGGCTCTAACTATGCTATATATTTTCAGGGTGGTGAGGGGAAACAAATATCGGCAGCAGTGCACGATGAGAACAGTTTAAAGTGGCTTCCAAATTCAATGCCAGAAGACTCTGTGGGTACTTTGCCTTTGAAATTAGCTTTAGAATCAACGGTCTCCGCCGACTGTGCCAATGATGTTTCGCTCGAGCTAACTCTTGCTTAATATGTATGACATGAAGATATATAACTAATTAATTAGACAAGAATTTAAAACTTATTACAGACCTATGTAATGTAGATTTGGGTTTTTATGCAGGAAGTATTTATTTGAAGGGACTATTAGATCTGTTATATATTAATTGAGTCTTCCTCATTGACGTTGTCTTTATAGTTTTTAAAATGTGAAAAAGAAAATTGTTACGTCGTATGCACATGAGAGAAGTCCTCTGATTTTCAGTAATTTTTAGATTTTGCCTCCTTGGAATCTTGTTCATGTGCCCAACATCACAATTAAGCGTTAGATTGCATATTGAATTTTATTTTATTTTATTATTATTTTTTTTTTTTTGCGAACTACCCTTCAATGCTAAAGTGAGAAATGAGTTGAATGTGTTTTTCTGAATGATCATTATGTATGTGTCTCTAGTGGTTCTTTAAATAAGCTTTATTCCACTTTTATATTGGAGAAGACATATCAAATGACCTACTCAAACCTGAAAAATAGAAATTAAGTACAGATTTATTTTCACAGATTTTATATAGGGCATTACTTATAGGAGAGTTCCTTGAACCCTAGTGTTGCCTAGGGTTCAACTTGTCACTTCCTATTATCCTATAGTTGCTGATCCTCCTCCTTTCCAGGCTGATTCTTGTCTTTTTCTATCATTATAAGATGTTGGAAATTTTCTCTCGTTTCAGCGAATGCTTGAGCGGAGAAGGGTGGGCGTTGTAGGATGAGCCGTGTTATACTTTGCGACTCAAATTTCATGTGAATTGAACGTTTGATTCATGGAGAAAGTCTAAATAATTTTGGTTTAGAAGTCCAATTTAATAATGGATCAAATTTTATCATGAATTGAGAGTTTGATTGGGATAATGACTCTATTTCATCCATAACTCCAAGATTTGACTCCTATAAATACTCTGCAAGGTATAGGCTCTTTAGAGATTCAAGATAACAATTAGATCATTATTGTATACATTAAAAACTCGAGAGAATTGTTTAGATTTAAATTGAGAGAATCAAATGTTGTAAACACAATTTTAGTTTCTTGGTATAATAAATTCTCATCTTCTTCCACAAAAAAATTAGTTGTTGTGTGATCCATTATTTTTCATATTACTCATATTATTCTCGTCTTTAATTATTTTGCCTAATTCTCAATAAGTGGTATCTGAACGATTTTAGTATCTTGTTTGATTACCAACAAGTAGTATTAGAGCCAATATTTTTTTGGCGGTTTCTTGGGAGGTCCAAATTGGTTATTAAAGCGAGATTTGAACAAGGTCGATTGTTTCAGGAATGTCAACTATAAAATTTTAGATTCCGCTTTTGGATCGCAATAATAGATTTTCCTTGTGGCAGACCAAGATGCGAGCGGTTCTTACTCAATTGGATCGTAATGATGCTTTGTTGGGAATAAATAGAATGCCCGCAACAATGACTGTGGAGGAGAAGCAACGGAAATATCGGAAAACTCTATCACAAATACATCTTCATCTTTCTATCTTTCTAATTAAATTCTTTAGGACGTGATAAATGAGAAAAGTGGCACTGGGTTGTGGTTAAAATTGGAGTAGTTTTGTATGATAAAGAGCTCGACAAGAAAGTTACACTTGAAACAACGCTTATATTCTCATTGCTTGACAAAATGTGGATCTTTGGAAGATTATCTATCGGTGTCCAAGGAAATCGCCTCTGATTTGGAGACCATATAGGTCAAATATGAAGAAGAAGATATATGGCTGATATTGTTATGTTCGTTGTCACCTTCATATGTGCCTTCTAAAGATACCATTATTTATGGTCGAGATACTATTACTATTGACGAGGTATATGATGCGCTTTATTCTAAAGAGAAGATGAAGCATCTGATCGTCGGTTCTGAGGCCCAGACAGAGGGTCTTGTTATTCATAAGAGGAAGACATATGGTCATGGAAGGAGCAGAGTCAAGGATAGTAACAGTGGTAAAGTTTGTTGGTATTGCAACAATAAGGGGCACATGAAAAGAGATTGCTATGAGTGGCAAGACAGGTTTGCTACTACAGATTAGAAGCAACAACAAGAAAATTTCGATAATGTCAATCTTTTATAAGAAGACAGTGATTTAGATCTTTTGGCGATTATTGAAGGTGACTCCAAACTTGACGAGGATTGGATTCTTGATTCGAATTGTACTTTTCATATATGTTCAAACCGGGATTGATTTTATTCATATGAAACAGTTACAAGGGATTCCACGTTGATCTGAAATAATGAGCCTTATAAAATAGTTAGGATTGATAATGTCAAAATCAAGATATTTGTTGGGACGATTAGAACACTTCGTCAGGTTTGACATGTTTCAGCTATAAACATGAATGTAATCTCTTTGAGTACTCTTGATTCAAAAGTGTACACGTATAC
This sequence comes from Fraxinus platypoda, assembly GCA_903798405.1. Lineage (NCBI taxonomy): Eukaryota > Viridiplantae > Streptophyta > Magnoliopsida > Lamiales > Oleaceae > Fraxinus > Fraxinus platypoda. Next base: position 7,112 of record CAIGRT010227766.1, on the reverse strand, counting down.
TGATGGCGGTGAAGTTCTGAAAGTTAGCAAGGATGTCAGGCTGTGTCAAGGAGATGGAGTAAGTCCTGATTATACGTGTTACAAGGTTTGACGGTCACTGTGGATGCAGCTACAATTTATGGTTCAATAAGCATTAACTCATGTAGAGCTGGTTCTGATCGAGTTGTTTATAGTGGTTCGAACAATAATATTGGAGAATTTTCTAGTAGCTCAACTGGAGCTTGCTATGATATTGTTAATTATGTTGCCTGTGGCGATTAGAGCAGGTTTAGCAACTTAGGTGGAGTTGAAATTGCTCGTAGTGATTCAAACAGGTTTATTGACTCGGCTGGATCTAGAAGTAAACGTAATGATTCAAGTAAGGATAACGCACAAAGTAGTTCTACTGGTAAACATGGCTTAGATTTAATTAACAGTTGTTGAGTATGCCCCGGCAGGGGCATGGTGTGCTCGGAAGGGATATGGTGGAAAAGTTGGAAAATGACTTGAAAAGTGAAGACCTAATTTCTTGCTATAAAATTTGTGTCAAGGTGGAGTTTGTTATGTTTTGTGACTCAAATTTCATGTGAATTGGAAGTTTGATTCATGGAGGAAGTCTTAATAATTTTGATTTAGAATCCCGATTTGATAAGGGATCAAATTTCATCATGGATTGAGAGTCCGATTGGGATAAGGACTTTGTGATTAAAAACTCTACTTCATTCATAACTCCAAGATTTGGCTCCTATAATTACTCCGCAAGGTATAGGCTTTTTAGATACTCAAGATAATAATTAGATCATTGTTGTATACATTAAAAACTTAAGAGAATTGTTTATATTTAGATTAAGAGAATCAAATCTTGTAAAGACAATTTTAGTTTTTTGGTATTATAAATTCTCCTCTTCATCCACAAAAATCTTGATTGTTGTATGATCCATTATTTTTTATATTATTCATATTATTTTCGTCTTTAATTATTAGACCGGATTCTCAACAAGTGGTATCGGAGCGATTCTGTTATCTTATTTGGTTCATAACAAGCAGAGTACCTAATTCTTGTCTTGTATGATAGGTCTTGGTTGGACGGGCCTTTTCTAGACTACTTTGATAACATTGTGCGTGGATCGTAGCTTCTATGATTAGTAAAATATGCCAACAATTAAAAGCGTCTAATGAAGTGGTGTGTTAATTAGGAATAAGAAAGGTATTTGAATTGTTGACGAAAAGTATAATTTAATTTGGGCTAGTAATCATCAAAGAAATTGTTAAAAGTATGGAATTTGGCTGATTATTAGTTGCATGGACTTAAGAATTTGATAAACTACTAAAAGTTTGAAATTTTATTTAACATTACTTGTCAAAGACTGAAACCAATATACATAATTTAATGAGATCAATTCATTCTTCAAAATAATGGCCAAGATCCCCCTTTTGTTGGTTATTGCTGCATTTCAGCCAAAGACATTCTTTCACCACTACTTCATCCTTAAGGCCAGGATTTTGGAGGGCGTTGTGGATTTGGAGGCGGAGCTGGTATTACGTCCATTGCATATAGTTAGGATGGCCAGCTCAGCTGGGATGTTAGTTAGACAGCTGGCAAGTTAGTTCACCGGCTGTCATCTTCCCGTCCCTTTTTCTTTCTACTTTACCTTGATGTATATTTATTGTGCAGATGATTTTTTTTCCTTAATTGAGATGAATAATATCTTCCAATTCAGTCTTCATCCTCTCAGTTCTAATATGGTATCAGAGAAAAATTGAAAGGAACTGAACTGCATCATCTCCTTCATCGTTTCCCTTCCGATTTCTGTGTTTTTCTCTTCGTTCTGATTCTACTCCATTTTTTTTAATTCCTACTCAAATCTGTTATCATCTCATCATTCCAATTCGAAATGGAACAAATACTTCCGGAAAGTGGATCTGACTCAAGGTCTGCTACCAACAAATCTGCCATTGATGAACCTTCCAGCCCATTCTTCTTACACCATTCCGATAGTCCTGGACTGGTGCTAGTGACTCAGCAGCTCACAGGAGATAACTATGGCTCCTGGAGTCGGGCTATGACTATTGCATTATCAGTCAAGAATAAACTTGCGTTTGTAGATGGATCTATGCAAAAGCCAGAGACTACTGATGCATATCTGGTTAACTCATGGATTACGAACAATAATATGGTGATATCCTGGATTCTCAATTCCATTTCGAAGGATATATCTGCAAGTGTGATTTATGCTTCCTCAGCGTATGAGATCTGGAACGATCACAAGGAACGATTCCAGCAGAACAATGGTCCTCAAATTTTTCAATTGAAGAAGGACCTGATGAATTTGATGCAAGATCGCAACACAGTGAGTGTATTCTTCACTAAACTCAAAACTATTTGGGAGGAATTGAGTAAGTTTCGACCGAATTGCAGTTGTGGAAAGTGTGTTTGTGGTGATGTTCAAGAATTAAATAAACACTACCAAATGGAATATATCATGGCGTTCCTTATGGGATTGCACGATTCTTTTTCCCAAGTGAGAGGTCAAATTCTCCTGATGGATCCTGTACCATCAATTAACAAGGTTTTCTCGCTGATTTCACAAGAAGAAAATCAGAGAAAAATGCACACATCATCAATCAGTGTTGATTCAGATGGAAAAGCTGCATTTGCCTTCAGATCTGACAGTGGGAGAGGCAATTTCAATTATAATTCTCACGGTGGACCTGGTAACAGAAAAACAGATAGGCCATATTGTACACACTGCAAGTATCATGGGCATTCTATCGATAAGTGCTACAAAATTCATGGTTTTCCACCTGGATTCAAGTCTAGGCCAAGGAATAATTTTCAACATTTTTCTAAAACTAACACTGTTAATCAAGTTTCTGTCACTCCACAGATGGATGAGAAGCATGTGGATCAGCAAACTGATGTTGACAAATTTATACAAAATCTAAACTTGAACCAATATCAACAATCGATGACAATGTTGTCCTCCCACTTGACATCCACTTCACAGCCGATTTCAGCTAATTTGGACAAGGCTGAATCCACATATACTGCAAGTATACATCACTCTACATCAGTTCATCCATTTTTTGATTCAAAAGACATATGGATTGTGGACTTAGGTGCTTCCAAACACATATGTTCCATTCCCGCTGTCTTCACAAACCTGAGACCTATTACTAATTCAAGTGTAACCCTGCCTGATCACACACGTATACCAGTCAGTCTCTGTGGGGATGTGAAATTAGGACCTGAGTTGATGCTGACTGATATGTTGTTTGTACTACAATTCAAGTTCAATTTGTTATATGTGAGTTCATTAACTGCTGCATCTCACCTAAGTTTGAATTTCCTTCATGGCCAGTTCATCATCCAGGAAGTTTCCACCAAGAGGATGATTGGCAAGGGTAGCATCATACAAGGCTTATATGTACTGGACACCAAAGTTTTTAATTCTGTTTCTACTGCCTTTCTTAATACAGTTTCAGGCCGTGTGTGGCATAACAGACTTGGTCACCTCTCTTTTAAACGATTAGATGTATTGAAGGATCAATTGATGTATGGTTCTGAACCTTTGAATAAACATTTGCCTTGCTATGTATGTCCCTTGGCAAAACAAAGGAGATTGTCGTTTGAGTTACATAATCATCTTTCCAGTAAAGTTTTTGATCTATTGCACTGTGATATCTGGGGTCCATATCACGTGCCATCTCACACAGGTTACAGATACTTCATGACCTTGGTTGATGATCATTCTAGGTTTACATGGATCTATATGTTGAGATAGAAGTCTGATGCTGTTAGAATTGTGCAGTAATTTTTCACCCTGGTGGCCACACAATTCAATACCACCATTAAAACATTTCGTTCAGATAATGCAAATGAACTGTCACTCAAAGAATTTTTTGCTGACAAAGGGGTCCTTCATCAATTCAGTTGTGTTGAAAGACCCTAGCAGAACTCAGTTGTTGAGCGCAATCACCAGCATCTTCTCAATGTGGCTCGTGCCCTCTTCTTTCAATCCAGAATTCCTTTGATTTTTTGGTCAGAATGTGTACTTACTATAGTCCGCTTAATCAATCGAACTCCAGCTCCAATTCTACAGCATAAAACTCCTTTTGAACTCTTTTATGGCACCAAAGTAGACTATTCTTATCTGAGAGTCTTTGGCTGCCTAGCATTCGCCTCTACTCTCACTGCCCATAGGACAGAGTTTCAGCCTCGTGCTAGGATGTGCGTCTTTTTAGGCTATCATCCGGGGGTTAAGGGATTCAAACTCCTCGATGTTGTTACCAAACAAGTTTTTATCTCTAGGGATGTCAATTTTCATGAAGATATATTCCCATTTCACTCTATTACAGAGGCAACTCAAGTTTCAGATCCATTTCCTGATCTAGTGCTTCCTTCCTCTTCTTTATCTGTTCCACATGATCCTCATATTCCTCATATTCCCATTTCAGCTCCACTACCTGATAACCTCACTGAAACTCTACCTATTCAAGCACAACCACAGTCCAGTGTGCCTCCTGCCTCTAGTATTCGAAAATCTCACAGAGTCTCTAGACCTCCATCTCACCTCAGAGATTTCCACTATCATTTGGTTTCATCCAATTCTTCTCTTCCTAAGCTCCCTCCTCATCACATTGGACATTTTCTTTCATATGATTATCTTTCTAAACCATATCGGAATCTTATATTGAACATCTCATCTCAGTCTGAACCTCAATACTTTCATCATGCAGTGAAGTTCCCTCAATGGCGAGATGCCATGAAGATTGAGTTAGAAGCATTGGAACAAAATAACATTTGGTCCATTGTTCCCATACCTGCTGGAAAACACTCAGTGGGTTGCAAGTGGGTTTTCAAGAACAAGTTTAAGTCTGATGGCTCTCTGGAAAGGCACGCCTTATTGCTAAAGGTTTCACGCAACAAGAGGGATTAGACTATTTTGATACGTTTTCTCCAGTGGCTAAGTCTGTTACTGTCAAAGTGCTGCTTGCTCTTGCAGCTTCTCAGAACTGGAATTTGGTTCAACTTGACGTTAACAATGCTTTCTTGAACAGTGACTTGTTTGAGAAGGTTTATATGGATCTACCTCCTAGTTATGACCTTATTAAACCTCTCAAACAGGGGGAGAACTTGGTATGCAAATTACACAAATCATTGTATGGCCTTAAACAGGCTTCGAGACAGTGGAACTCCAAGTTTTCTAGTGCTCTTATCCAACATGGGTTTACTCAATCTAAAGCTGACTATTCCTTATTTACCAAAGGTTCAGGGAGCACCTTCATCGCTTTACTAGTGTACGTTGATGACATAGTCATCACTGGACCCAACACACAGGTAATCAACAAGTTAAAGGATTTCTTGCACTCCCAATTCAAGTTAAAAGACTTGGGATGTTTAAAGTACTTCTTGGGAATTGAGATTGCGCGAGCTTATTCTGGGATAGTCATTTCACAGAGGAATTATGCTTTAAAATTGGTTGAAGATGCAGGCTTCCTGGACTGCAAGCCTGTCAACAGTCCAATGGATTCCATAATTAACCTCAGCTCAACTGAAGGAGATCTCTTACCTGATGCATCACATTATAGAAAACTTATTGGAAGATATATCCGTTATTGTTGACTTTTATTAGACGAGTGAAACTCAATAACGGCTATATTTTTAATTTTAATTTGATTTTGAGTTGTACCAAACAAGCTCTTAAGCTTGCGGACATTAATTTTCTTTGAAGAACAAGAAACGGATGACATTTGTAAAGCCATTGGTTCTTGTCACTAATTCAAATTGCTCGTTTTTTTTTTCAGGTATTTATAGTGCACATCAAAGCAACATAGGTTACAATACAAGAATAATTTAGAATTCAGTTGTGTTGATTTTATTTTATTTTTTTAGATTGCTGAAAATATTGACTAGAAATTCGTTGACCACCATACTGAATTATGAATTTATTTGGAGCTGAAATTATTAAATCTCCATGCAGTCGTCTTGAATTTTTCTACCGTCAAAAATTTGTATCCAAGTACGTAATTAACAAATAGGAAACAATTGGTACTTATTTGAATATTTGATTCTTGATTAAGTCAATTAATTTATAATCTGATTACATTGAGATACTAAAACAACTTAAATCATTACAATTGAACATGGAAACTATAATCAAATTATTTATGTATACCTGGTCAAATTGAATCTTATTTTGTAGGCTCTTATTTTATCAATGTATCGAGTCAAGATACCATTTGATGATATTTTGATCCGATCAAAATCTAATTTTTCTATCCACCAAAAATGTTTTTGAAAATTAAATTCAGGTCGAAATTTGAATATAATTATTATCTTATGAGCGTCAAACACACGACTGATAAATATGAATTTTGGTGGTAAAAATTATTCATCGACCACGTTGGGCCGTGGCTTCTTAAAACACGAATTCTTACATTTTATGTCACAAATGACTATTGCAAATTTAAAAAGATTTCTAATAACTACGTTAAAGATGACAAGATTTCCCACTTCCCGAATGGTAAACGAGGTGAAGACGGAGAATATGGTTTTCACCCGAATTTCCCGAACCTATCTGTAATTGTTTTATTTTAATTTTATGTTTTCAATTTAAATCGAAGTTAAAAATAATAATAATAATAATAATAAACGCAACTATAAATAAGGATATTGTAATCCCGTCCCACCTCCAAAAATCCTCAACAGACCGTATCAACTCCATCCAGGCATGTCGCCATCCTAGACTGTGAACAAAGAATAAATATTGAAACTTTTGTGAAAAGGACTGTGACCATCAACTTATTATTTATTACACGTGATACCCTTTGAAGTTTTTAGTATTATTTTTCTTCTACTTATAATTCAATTTATATTTTAATTAGGACAATATCATATCTAATCCTAATATGATGGCGGTGAAGGTGGTGGTAGTTTGGGGTGTATAGGTCTTTGAATTTCAATGTACTTATAAATGTTGAATTGGATCGAAATTGTTCACAGGAACTGAGTTTGCTAACTTTCGAAAAATTGTGACAAAAGTTGGACATAATATTGGTTGAGATAAACTTTGGCCAAAGTAGGAGTAAATACGCAATAGACGTGTCAAAAAAAGTAGGGTAGTTTGGGG
>CAIGRT010227723.1:0-15688 GCA_903798405.1 Fraxinus platypoda | reverse complement strand
AAAAAAAAAAAAAAAAAAAAAAAAAGGATGTGCACAAAAATAAAAAGTGTAAATAGCATTGAAGCAAAATAAGAAAATTGATACTTTCTATAATTATCATAAAATTAACATTTACGGTTATTTTTCCTATTAGGTAACATGTAAGTCGAGGAGCTTAAAGGTTAAAATTTTGAACGTTAACATTGCATATTTTTCGAATTTTCATATTACATAGTACCAAAATTGATTACTTTTTTATAACCCATTAATCGTGTATTGCTTCATATCTTTCATTGTTATTGTGTAAAGTTCCTATCTTTCATTTATTGACATTTTCACCTTTATTTTCACATTTTATTGCGCAAAAAAATCATTTTCATCAATTTTCTCAATTAAAAATTGTGAAATGACGAATATACCATTCTCTTTATATAAAACAAAAAGAAAAAAAAATAATTGCAATCATAGTCCTAATTTTTTTAAAAAACGCAAATGTGTCTCAAATAAATTATCAAAAGGGTAATTAGTACATAACGTCCATATCTTTCACCGTTATTGTGAAAAACGTCTCAACTTTTCATTCTCTTGGTATTTTCACCATTAATTACACATTTGATTGTGCAACTACCATTTCCATCTAATCTGTAAATAAAGAACTGTGAAATAATGAATATACCATCATATTTAAATAAAAATATATTTTTTAATTTATGAATTTTTAATAATTTATTTGGGACTTGTTTGCACTTTTAAAAAAAATTAATATTTTAAATAATTTATTGGGGACTTGTTTGCACTTTTTAAAAAAATTCTTTAGCTTTTTTTTATTTAAATATGAGTGTGTATTCGTTATTTCACAACTTTTTATTGAGAAATTAGATGAAAATGGATAGAAATGATAGTTTGCGCTATTAAATGTTTAATTAAGGGTGAAATTGTAAAAAAATAAAATAAAAGGTATGATTTTTTTTTTTTTTTGCAATAATAGTGAAATGTATCGACATTATGGATATTATGTGCTAATTACCCTTTTAATAATTTATTTGTGACTCATTTGCTCTTTTTAAAAAACTTGGGACATGATTGCAATTAGTTTTTTTCTTTTATTTAAAAAAAAAGGGTATGTTCGACATTTCACAATTTTTAATTGAGAAAATTGATGAAGATGACTTTTTACGCAATGAATGGTAGAAATAAGGGTGAAAATGTCAAAAAATAAAAGGTAAAAATGTTTTCCAGAATAACAGTGAAAGATGAGGATGTTATGTGCTAATTATCATTTTTATAGTATTACATATTACCAATTCGCTTACACTTTTAGCCCCTGTTTGGTGGCTATTATTTAAAAAAAAAAAAAAAAAAAGATTGAATGGTGATTTTTAAGAGAATGTGTGGTTAAAGAGTAAAAAAAAAAATTGAATTTACGTATAAAATATTTTATTACGTGAATGTGTAGTTGAAAATGAAATATAAAAAAAAAAAATTGAAAATAATGGTCACGAGGGGCTTAATGTTTGACAACACTGACATTGACTGTACTATTTTCAAATCTTGTGACAAAATCACAATTACCTTTTTTATAATATTTTTAAGATTTTCAATTATGACGAATAAAAAGCTAATTATTTTAAAATTCACTTATCTATTCATAACTGTGATGACTCAGATTGAGAGACTTCTAGTAAATAGGCAAGTGGTAGACGGTATGTGAGTCAGGTCACGTGACTGATAGGAGTGACGGTAGAATGATGTCACGTGACTGCTTCAAATCTTTCTAAAACTTAACTTCCTGTGCAGAAATGACGTATACTTTATTATCAATGCTGTAATTAATCCAGTCTTCTACTTTCCCCCCTCCGCCTCCCCCTATAATTTATTGGAGATAATTGAGCCCCTATTTGCCTATTTGGTGTGGAAAATGCTATTTGTACAATCGAAATTGACAACCTCGATTACAACTAGCATGGTCTGGTGTCCTATAAATTTAAAAAACTATTTTTGAAATAATATTTTTTTTTGAAAATGTGTGTTTAAAAAGTATGAAAAAAATTTAGATTTATATGTAGAATATTTTATTATATGAATGTGCGATTGAAAATGAGTATGAGAAATTAATTAAATTAAATTAGAAGTTACCAGACAGGGGCAGATATATGTCAAAAAGAAAATAACTTTCATTAAATTGCGAATTAAGTGGGCCACTTTCTGTATTTAGGGTCAATTCGACTCGACTAGATATCAATTTGATCCATTTTGATGGTGGTATGGGTGAGTTTCCCGCAAGAACTCTAAAACATGACACCAGTTTACCGAAGTGTGGCTCCTTCAAACTCTGACTTATTCAACTTGGTCATGACATGTCCTATACGAGCCCCAACATTTTCGGTTGGGGCTATGTGAGCATTGATAAGCTTGGCATGTCCATTTTAATATTTCTACATGTTGGCTTCAACCCTATTTGGGATCAATTGACTCAAGTTAGGATCTATTTTGACCTATTTTATTTTAGAGAAGAAAATATCATTTACAAATGTTCGTTTGTGAAAAATTTCACTAGTGTAACATTTTAAACTAACGAGTTTTGAGTAAGGGTATTTATACTTGTAGAAGTTATGCGAAAGTAGATGTCTACAATATTCATCGAGATTACAATCCTTACGTGAATTAAGCAATTGAGTTTTATCGCATTGCGGCCATCGTGGACATCTCCTGTCATTGTATTTCATTGTAGACTTGAAATAACTTTAGTAGTACTAAGTAAGTTATGTAAAGCACTTGGACCATCTTGGCTCGAGCTATGTGCTTTTCACATTTCTTAGTGTACGCTCTAGTCTTTTAATCACTGCCTAACTAATCTAATGGAAGGATCTAATTGCAAAATGCTCAAACCATTTTATAGAAAGAAAAAAACCCTTCTTTTATCCTTGGATTGGTGGTCTAGAGGTATTTTTTAATTTCATAACCAAATAGACAAAAATTATGTAAATCAACCTTTACTTTAACTTATTAACTCCTTTTATATGAATTAATTATTTAAAAGGGATTTGCGTATGATCAAATCAAAGCTCGCGACTAATAATTAGACTCTACAACATTAAATATATGTTGAATTTTGTTTTAATTTTGTCAAATTGCAAATAGTTATTTATCAAGATCTAATTATATGATATTAAACGGTGAAATGAATACAAATTCACAATTGAAAAGGCTGTTCCAAAAAGTTCCAAAGAAATCTTAAATTTTTATTTTTATTATTATTTTTTTTGTTGACGTAAGAACTCGCAGCCGCTTTCCACTAGCAGAGCCCCGACCATTGTGAGTGCGCACTAGGTAAATCCCGTTCCATGTGCAGTAGTCCGCAAACCACACATGAGAGGTAAACCGCACTAGGCAAGCCCGGTGCGACGGGCTTGACCGAGGAAGTGTTGGCAGGGGATTCGAACTCGTGACATTTGGTCTCCGAGTTCACCTACTCCACTAACTTGACCACCCCCAAAAGGGTATCTTAATTTTCTTTTTGATAAGAGGTCGTGTCACAGAAGCTTACTCTAAGAGTCGTCAAAAAGGTGTTTTTCGGGGTTCAGTTTCACGTTACCTTACGCTACCAAACAACTCCAAATAGCTCCAACTCACATCCAATGTATTCACCTCGATTGCTCCTCAATCTCACCTACAAAGGACAAGATAATTGTGATGATTTGTAAACCACAGAGGTACGAGAAAAATAATGGAAGAAACACGAGATAGAGACCAAAAAAAATGAAGGAAGCAAGTGCCCGTTTTTGAAACTCAAAGCTACTGTTTTTCTGCAATCACGTTTTCTCCTTTCACAACACAAATTACACACAAAACGGTTAGGACAAAGACATCATATATATAGGCTATGTTAGACTTTAGTTGAACTAATAACAGAGGTTAAATGGGTCAAGATCCAAAGTCATCCAAAAGATAATATATATTGGCCATGAACAACATTAATTGTTTAAGTTACTTCCAATGGCTCACGTTGTTTTCGGGTTGATCCGTTGTACTTAGTTGTTGGTAACAATTTAATCAAATATTTACATCATAGCCCAGGATTCATTGGGTATCAAAACCCAACAAATCTCCACCTTGATACCCAATCAACCTGCAAGCAATCAAGACACAAAGTTAACGCTTGCATAATCAATCAAGCAACCAATACAATTAGGATCACAAATCTTAACCCTTGTTTCAAACTGCTAATGTCACAAACAAATACCCAAATAGAAGCAGATAATCACAGTAATCAATCAAAAGCAAATAAACATGCGATGAAGATATTATATAGGATAACAAAGATCTTTTCAAAAAAGATATGTTCACACAGAACAATAGATTAACATCAAGTTATAATCAAGCGGCATCGCATTCCGTGTTACTTACACTTCGAGAACACATATCTCACCTCATCGCCCATTAAGCTCACTGGACTGATCACTCAACTCATGTCTAATGGTAGACCCCTGTAGATCCTAAATCCTTGGAATAATTCTTTATCGCCATATCACTTCTCCCATTCTAAATGGATAATGAGTCTCCACCTAACAAAAGTGATAGAAGTGCCATTGATATATCATGCCATTGGTACTTAATATCTCTCAAGTGCCATTGTTTAGAAGATTATTTCTGTCTTTACATTAAAATAGATCGTTTTATGGATTAGTTTGAGAAAGTTTGAAGCCTTTGTGCACCAAGCCAACGCGTCTAACCTGGCCCGACAAAAAACTTGAGATCATGTTATGACCTCAATTTTTATAATGAACATGTTTCTTCCTTACTAGTCGAATTTATTTATACACGATCAAGTAGAATATCACCCGATAGATAACTATGCAATTATAAACCCGGTCTTACTCAATCTTGAGTGTAAGAGCATTGTAAAGTACCTCAATGTTTCCTCTTTTATTCTTGAGAACCACAAAGAACAAATAAAACTATATACAATCATGGTGTTACTACTTTAATTAAAACAATATAGAAAAAATATCCTACATTGATTACAAAGTTATGAAGTTGTAAGGCTCAACAATCCAATTTTCTTTAATTGCTAGTGTCTTTGCTCCTTATTTCTACATTAAGGCCCATTTGAGCCACCTTATTATCTCTAAATTCTTATAAGTATACTACGATTTGGAGTCCCAATTTTTAAAGTTAAGCCCCCGTTTGGGCCACCTTTTTATCTCATTAAAATGAAAAATATGACCGTTATCCATCACATCAACATTTAAATTCAAATTTTTTATCTCTTGTGTGGGCCCCAATAACGACTATATTTTTCATTCTCATTCTACAATAATTTGGCTCAAACAGGGGCTAGGTATGAAACAAGACTCCTTCGAAATGAGTAAAAATTGTTTAGATGTGAAATTTGTTTGCCCAATTGTCAATGTCGTCCTTGCTCTAGTTGACTTTTTGGACTATTAAACTTATCCATTTCATAGTCATTTTATAAAGGATTTTAAAAGAATCTAAGTAGTGCGTTGAAATAAGAAACTTTGTCTCACTACAAAAATGTACTCTAGAAATTATAGTTGATATGAGCTCGTGTGTCTCCCTTTCTCATGGAACATAATTTAATAATGTAATCTTACAAGATGATGTTCTTAATTATCAATCCACTACAGATAAAAAAAACTTATCAAACATATCATTTATCTTACTATATAAGATCGATTGAAATCAAAGTGCATTTTGGTGTAGCTCCTCTAGCTATGCTATCTTAAGCAATTCGAGTCGTTAACTTGTTTTGTCGACTTAAAGAGTATTATAGTTTGTTAGAATTAAGGTGTGACCCAGAATTTTATTTGGAAGATTACTTGAGAATTCTATTTGAAATCCAATTGGAAATTCTAGTTGATGTCTATTTGGGAATTTAAATTGGAATTCAATTTCGGAGTTGGTAATAGATTTGTAGAAGTCTTAAAGGAGTCCAAGTTGCAACTGGAGAAGACTTCTCGATTTTGACAGTTTGATTTTACCCATGATATTGAGACTTCGTCTTATATTAAACTCTTCATTGTATTATATTCCTAGTGTGTTAGGGATTCTTAGTATTATATATATGTGGTGTACAACACATATTTTAGTTACCCAACTATCCAACAGGTTAGTAGAGATCAGACATATTGTAATCCTTATCTTTGATATAGTGAATTCTTCGCATATGTTCGTGATTTTTCCCTTATTGAGTTTTTACGTATATCTTGTATTTTTGTGATTGTTATTTTCATATTGTCTTATTATTTATCGTCTTTAATATTCATACCAAATGATATCGGAGCGATACGTAATTCTTTACAACTAGCTTAATTTCTAACAAAATGGTATCAGTGGTATCACCGATTTTCTAACAAGTGGTATCAGAGCTATCACAGATTTTCCTAGAAGTGCCGCTTTGGTTTTGTATTAGAGCGATGCTTGATCAACTCAAATTGAGGTTTGATTTTCGACATGACAAGTATGAAGTTTGATATTCCGCTTTTAGATCGCAACAAAATTTTTGTTATGACAGATTTTTTGTTGGGACACTGGAGGAGAAGTAACGTAAGGAGCGGGAGGGACAGAGAAGGTCCCAATTATATGTCTTGTTTGGTTCCACATAATCTTTGAATATTAATAAGCAGAAGTTAAGGACTCAGGTGGACTTTGAGTTTAGTTCAATACCACTGGAGTTTGGTTTAGGGTACAACTAAAGAATACATCTCAGACAAGTTTAGAAGTTATAGGTAATGCCGCTTTACCACAATCACCAATGGTGCCATTGTATTCAGTTGCTAGATAAATACCCATTTGTAATATTAGGCCTCCACCTAAGTACAATGATGCTGAATTAGGTGTTTATGCGTTGAATGTGGTTGAAGGTGTTGATTCTAACAAAGATCCTTTCATTTAAGCATTTAGTTGTAATGATTCTATTATATGGCATGTTTCTACCCCATTTGGTGATTATTAAATTATTTGTGATTTTTTTGTTGCCCGTGATTAGAGCAAATTTCATACCCAATGTAATCCTGCAGATGAGCAGTGCTTGGATTCTTATTCAAATGGGGTTAGTTGTGAACTTAATGATTTTATTGTTCGTGGTGATTCGAGCATATTTGGTACCCAAGATAATTTTGTTGGTAAGTTATGCTTGAATTTAGTTCACATCTGTTGAATTTGCCCTTAGAGGTTTTGTGGAAGAGGTGGAGTAATTTGTTTAGAAAATTTTTGGTCAAGGAGTTGAGTTTTATTCCTTATAGTGGAATTTTTTTCCAGGTGGGGAAATTTTTAAGTTTTGTTCATTGCAGTGGAATTCGTGTCGATGTGGAATTTGTTAGAATTAGAGTGTGATCTGAATTCTAATTAGAAGACTGCTTGAGAATTGTATTTGAAGTTCAATTAGGAATTCTAATTGAAGTCTATTTGCAAATTTAAGTTGGAATTCAATTTAGGAGTTGGTAATAGACTTGAAGAGGTCTTGAAGGAGTCCAAGTTGCAATTGGAAAAAAGTTTCTCAATTTTAACAGTTTTTACTTCTATTTCATCCCAAATATTTCATTATTGGTTTTACCCATTATATTCGGATTTCACCTTCTATTAATCTCTTCATTATATTATATTCCTAGTGTGTTAGAGATTCTTATTATTATATATGTGGTGTATAACACATATTTTGGTTATCCAACATGTTAGTTGTGATTATACATATTGTAATCCTTATTTTTGATATAGTGAATTCTTCGTCTTTTTTCGTGATTTTTTTCGTTTTGAATTTTCATGTAAATCTTGTCTTTTGTGACTGTTATTTTCATATTATCTTATTATTTCTCGCCTTTAATATTCATAATAAGTAAGGGGTTTCCACGGAAATTCATTTTTAATTTACATTCTCTCAATAAAATAATTTTATAGGTAAATTCAAATTTATTTCCCTATTTTTTTAATCTCACATTCTCCTTAAAAAAATCAAATCTATTTCTATTTTGAAAGAGGGGCTTAAGGTGGTGCTCATCTTCAAGTAACAGCCCTTAAATATGCAGACAAGTAGAGAAGAAAGAGCCTTGAGAAAGAGAACTAAATCATTTCCTTAACCTTCACGCCTCCATTACACCACTTTCACTTCTCATAAACACCTCTATTCACCGTCTGAACCACAACGCTGTATCCTAGACAGTCTGATTTTCCATTTTGATTTATTCCACTAGGATTTTTGATATGACATCCTCTTGACAGATGTGTAGGTGGATGGAAATAATGATTGTATTTAAAACAGTTCAATGATAAAATATCACGTGTTATTATCTGTCAAGAAGGTGGGCAACATAGCTGTTCCATTTTCCCCCCTCCACCCCCTACCCCCGCCCTTGCAGTTTTCTTTCTTCTTACACTCCTTTAAATTCCACTTGATGCATTTCACACTTTCTGAGTTAAACGTACAGACCTTTCAGTTTGTAAAACCTGAAAATTTCTGAAAAATCTTCAACTTTTTACTCAGTTTTATTCATGGGTTCTTGTAAAAAAGAATATGGAAGTCAAGTAAAATGGCTATGGGTTCATGGCCCTATCATTGTAGGTGCTGGTCCATCTGGCCTAGCAGTTGCAGCATGCCTTAAAGAAAATGGCGTCCCTTCTCTTATTCTTGAAAGAACTGACTGTATAGCTTCTTTATGGCAGCAAAAAAGCTATAACCGTCTTAAACTCCACCTCCCCAAGCAATTTTGTGAACTTCCATTACTTAAATTCCCAGAAAATTTTCCCAAATATCCCACTAAGCACCAGTTCATATCGTACATGGAGTCATATGCTAAACACTTTTCAATCCAGCCTAAATTCAACCAAGTCGTACAAAGAGCGGAATTTGATCGTGTTAGTGGGTTTTGGAGGGTTCAAACTCAAGATTTTCAGTATTTTTCGAGGTGGTTAATTGTTGCCTCGGGCGAAAATGCCGAGCCAGTTATACCAAAAATTCAAGGGATTGAAAAATTTCAAGGGCCTGTAATGCATACCAGTGTGTATAAGTCTGGTTCTGGGTTTAAAAACCAGAGGGTTTTGGTTGTGGGGTGTGGGAATTCGGGCATGGAAGTTAGTTTAGACCTCTGTAGACACAAAGCAATCCCTCACATGGTGGTCAGAAATTCAGTAAGTACATTCTGAATAAAATTCAGTCCTTTTTTATAGTACAATCTTGCATTTTTGTTTCACTTTTCCATTTATTACATGTTAAGTGTAGTAAAACTACGGGACACAAAATTATTCGTGTAGTCGACTCTTGTTTTTACTTTCACTAATGCGAATTATATGTTATCAAGAAGAGTAGGAAGTTCTAGCAAAAAGTAGAAAAAAAACCGAGCGGGTTGGCAAAAAAATGCTTCACGTAGTTGATTCCAAATTTATTAACGGGCTATCGATGGTTAATTTATCTAATTTTGGCGATTCAGGTTCATATTCTACCGAGGGAAACTTTTGGAATTTCTACATTTGCTATTGCAATGGCACTTCTGAAATGGTTGCCTTTGAAATTAGTTGACAAATTCCTCTTGCTGCTGGCAAATTTCACCTTAGGAAACACAGACAAATTAGGCCTACGGCGGCCTAAAACCGGCCCCATAGAGCTCAAGAATGCCACTGGGAAAACCCCGGTACTGGATGTTGGAGCATTGTCCCAGATTAAACTCGGAAAAATTAAGGTAATTTAAACGTTAATAATTTCCTTGTGTTCTTGAAAAAACGAAAGTGTCTTAAAAACTAATTGTGTAGTAAATGTTGCAGGTCATGGAAGGTGTAAAGGAGATAACAAAAAATGGGGCTAAATTCACGGATGGACAAGAAAAAGAGTTTGATTCTATAATCTTGGCAACAGGGTACAAGAGCAATGTGCCTAGTTGGCTTAAGGTATGTACGTTTTTTCGAGTTTTGAATTTCTTCGCGACCATTGGCAAAATCCCATGTATTATCTTTTTAATGAATCAAATTTCGCTTTCCTTCTTACACATTTAGCAGAGGGCACAAAAGAGAAAATCCGATGGCATTTGTTTGGATTTACCCCATTTTCAGGGAGAAAATATTATTTTTACTTGGATTTCATGATATGCAGCTATTATAAAATATTCTTTTAAAGATTTTATTTACTAGATTGCTAGATTTAAAGCCTTACCTAAAATAAATTGCTAGATTTATTTATTTATTTTTTTTTTTTTTAAGGTTTCTATGTGTCTACTTCACTCAATAACTTGCTTTAATCGATACTAATAAAATCTTACGAAATAGAACTTCAAGATGCCTAAATAATCTGAAAATAAGCCAAAAATAAATGGTTGTTGATTTTATTTATCTAAGATTTTAAACTTCTGAGGTCCATGCACAGTAGCAGTACTTTTACTAACATGAAATAAATTTATGAGTGTTTACACAAAAATGTCAGGATAGTAAATTTTCAGAATTTGACAGTAACATGAAAAATATTTCAACCCTATTCGAGCTTTTAATTGGGCAGTTGGATGAAACTATGAACTGAAATTTATCGCAACACGGCTAGTAAAAACCCGTTCGATGATACTTGATGAATATAAAAATTGTTCGTCTTGTGTTGGTTTTAATTTTGTCTTATGCACGCTCATTCATATTTTGGTGATTACGAGCGTTTATTCTCATACAACGTCGAATTACCGCACCTAATACATGTTCATTTAGTATGGTTATCACAGAATTTTCATCTGTCTCCACTGTGAAAAACAATGACTTGCCGTGTGACCTAACTTGATTTGTGAAACCTATTTATCACATGTAGGGTACTGATTTTTTCACAAGAGATGGGATGCCTAAAACCCCTTTCCCAAATGGTTGGAAAGGAGAGAATGGATTGTATACAGTAGGGTTCACCAGAAGAGGCCTCCTTGGAACTTCATCAGACGCAGTAAACATTGCAGGAGATATTTCTGATCAATGGATGAAAATCAAGGGCTGTAAAATCAGAAGTTGTGGTTCATACATTCTTCCAAGATGAGAAAATTGCAAATGAAGTTCAAATTATGTTTTTTTTTCAAAAAAAGAAAATCAGATGTAAAATATTCAATTTTGTGTTGGTCTTGTGTTTGTTCTTTTCTTAATTAGGTTGTATGTTTCTTAGGTTTGTATCATACTACAATGTTTAGAATAGAGGTTTTCTTTAGTATTTTCACTTTCTTGAGGATGACTAAATGTTAGAGGAAATTTCCATATAAACAAATGTTGTTTATGTAAGATTGTGAAAGATGTTGGTGATTTTCCAGAGTTATGGGGGCATGTTTTTCGGAAGTAGCAATAGATATGACTCGACCATAAGTTGATTTCACTTTAAGCCCCCGTTTGATACACATTCTCAAAAAAATTTATTCTTTCAAAGTTCATTTTCAACCACACATTCTTCAATAAAATAATATTACGCGCAAATTCAATTTTATTTTTATTTTTTTACCACATATTTTCCATCCCATCACATCATAAAATGCATTTTCTTCTCCATGTACATCAAACACCCCCTAAAACTTGCAATATTCAATACGCATATTCATCCTAATTGCATCGAGTATGACCAAAACTCTATTACACAATTGCATCATAATGGAACGTGCGACATAAATATGGTCCAAAATGAGTCACGTCTCTACGTTTCAATCTTGATTCATATAATACGCGTAATTCGTATTTGTATCATAGTGAAAAAGCATAACTAGATGATCTTATTTTTAATTCATATATGACGCGTAATTCGTATTTGTATCATGCGTGACTAGTACAGAGAAAGTTCATTGTAATATCTCTCGCACGCTGATTATTGAGACAATGATAGGGCTCTGACAATGGATTGTTCCAGCTTTCACAATGCTATTTTACTTAAATTAATTTCAGAAAGCTGCTTACACCATTCTAATTACCTTTATTGTATCCGATAATCAACTCATTATTCGAATAATAAATTAATAATTATAGTTCACAAAATTTCTTATAACCCTTTTTTATTCAATTTTTTAAAATTAATATTTAACTATGCAAAATAACTTTTTTTTTTTTTTTTTTTTTACTTTTTCTAATCTAACATTCTCTTAAAATTATTTTTTACAAAATCTATTTCGAGATAAACTAATGACGTAGGCATAATTTATTTTCTTCGTTAATCATGTGGACAAACGTAGGTGTGACGTGAATGAAAAAGACAGAAGAAAATTGAATGTGAAAAATTGATGAACGCTTTCAAATTAAAGCACGCGTTACGGAGAATGTGACTTCATATTCATCCATATTTTCTCTATACTACTGAGCCACTGACGCATTTCACTGCACACAGATTCAGTACTCAGATTGCATGGTTTATCATAGATTCATTTCATTTCAACCTTATTTGCACCCCACCTCTCAAATCAATGAGATTATACAAAAAAATATTTTAATTCTCGATTCATATTCCCGTCATGTTCCTTGAGATATACTTTTAAGTACTTATAAATTGTAGATCATGCCCATTATATGAATAATGTATATTATAAATCGTAAGTCTCACAACAAAAATATTATCTTTCAGTAATGGTGGTGTAACGGCCCGTAACCTAACAAATATACTTGTTAACTTAATTCGTTTGTCGAAATTCTCACTCAGGCCCTTACGGACCGCCAACAAAATATAATTTTCTTGATGATGTCGTCGGAAATGAAATCTTGGCAGTGTAAAACTAAAACAATTCAAAGTTCATTTGCTAACAAAAGTTAGCGTGGTATGATCGGACAACTATTGAAATTTCATCCTTTTATGTATGTTGTTCATTTATTTCATCTTAATTCGATTACGTGTCTTAATTGTCCACCACGGGTTGGTGTGAGTTTCTCTCCGAGAGAGAGAGAGAGAGAGAATAGTGTAATGCAAGTATAGATTGGCATGGCATGGCATGCAAACGTAGTGATCAAAAACAGTGGTGCATGGTGGCATGCATGGCAACGCCATGCATGGCACTAATCAGAGGACAAAATAGATCGAGTGATCGATCAATACTATTATATATTCCTTTTGTTGGAACTCTGAGGAATTTTCTTTGGAGTTTTATATGAATTTTGTCTTGTCTTTATATTTTTCTGCTAGAATAAATACAATGGTCCATACGCGAAAATTATTCTAAAATCTCTGTTCATTTAGGGTTTGTTTTTTGTGTTGATTTTGGGCCCACTAGTTTTTAAATATATATATACATATGGTTCAAAGTTATGTTATGTAGCTTTTGAAGCTGCAAGTGGACTGATTCGAAGGACATTTCACGTTTGTAGACTATGCCATTTGGAAGGGAGACACCTTATAGAATTGTCACCTTCTTACCAACATTTCATCTAATTATATTAATATTTTTCTTTTTTTAAAAAAAATTATCCCATATTCTTATTTTCTTGATGAGTTTACATATTTTGACTCGAAACTTGATTGTCAATGTAAGTTAGATTAAAAATTTAAATCAAAGTTAATAATTAATTTTGATCACATATTTTATAGGATCCACAATTTTTCAACAATATATCACATTAAGAGCATGTCTGGTTGAGATTATTTTCAGATTTTAAGTATTAATGTTACCGTTAAAGTCCACTGGTGGGCCCCTCTTCTCTCACAAGCAGTCAAAAGAGGCTGTTGAAATGATATGTAATGGCCACAAAAATGATTTTAATTGGGTGAAAAAGTTTCACTAGACACGCTCTAAGGAGTGTTTGATGCACATTATTGAGAAAAGAATGCATTTTATGATATGATGTGATGTAATGAAAAATATGTGGTTAAAAAATAAGAAAAAATTTTGAATTTGCGTGTAATATTATTTTATTGAAAAATGTGATTGAAAATGCGTTTTGAAAGATTGAATTTTTTAATAATATGAATCAAATTCCCCTCGGGGTCACTGAGGTGAGTACCCGATCGTAAATTTCAGGGCCACGTGGGTTAGTCGAGATGCGTGCAAGTTGACCCGAACATCCACGGTTATCAAAAAAAAAAAAAAGAATCAAACACCCCCTAACTTTTATCAAATTTTAATAAAAGTCTAATTTTTATCTAAAGGGACTTATCATAAAGGGCTATGCTATTTGAACAGGACCACCTTGGCCCTGTTTGGGCGCCAAGTGGTGCCCCTATTGGCAGGGGGTTTGAGTGGGCCGATGTGACCCTTTGAGTAGCATTTATTCTATTATAAAATGAATTCTTCAGGTCTAGATCAACATCAATTCAGTCAAATCGAACCTAACCGGCTGAAGTCAAAGAAGCTGTAAAGGCTGCAATCCCATACATATAGATGAAATATAAAATAAGAGATTAAATTTTATTTTATTTTTTGGAGAAAATACTTTTCTTTTTTTATTTTCCTTCGAAAATTCAATGCACATTATTGGGTGTTATACTGTAGAAAATCTGAGCCCATAACTCAACTTGACTGGGCGTGGTAGAATAATGGACTTGAGCCCTGACCCATTCCAATATATTTAGCTTTATTCTTTTCACTATTAAAAGTAATTAAAAAAATAAATAAATCACTATTCTCTTTTTTTAATTAAATAAGTTAAAAAACAAAACAAAACTTGTTATACCGTTACAAAGTACAAGTGGATCCCAGTATTTGTCTTTAATTGAGAAGGAAGTCAAAAATAACGACAGTCACGATACAATAATTGATTAAAATTCAAATGAGAATTTCTCCCAAACGAGCGCTAGGTGTGGTTCATTCGAGATTCAAAAGTAATCCTCAAAAACTCGTGCATGCTCGTGTGTAAGAGCTCTACTTTAGGAGTTAGCATCCAAGACTACATCCATTTTCAACTCTTTAAAACATTTTGCGACCATGTCTTTACTCACAGACGAAGAAATTCTTTTTAGACCTTAACAACAACACTCGACTAGGCTTCACTTTGATTTTCACCATTAAACTTTTTCTTGACGACATGTTTTAAATCTCAAAAGAAAATTCACATTTTTCATAAAGTATTTCTAGAACCTCAAAAGATAAACGACGCCTCAAATTTTAAATTACTTTTACCTACCAAACATGTCATGATAACAAAATGAATGCATGTAAAATTTTCAACACCCAACCTATGTCTCGGCTTCGGGTGAATCGGTTTGCGTATTTCAATACTCATAACCATCCATTATATCTCGGATAGTTCATAAATGAAACCATTTGAATTCACGTAATTACTAGAACTAAACTCATATCCGTACCAATCGATTCCAATTCGAATTATGTTCTGCCCATATGATTTTTTAAAAATAGCAGTGAATTGACAATATAATTATCTTACCAATATCTAGCAGGAATAGAAAAAATAAGACACGACAACAAATATATATTTCAACACTTTTTTAATTCACTACAAATATGTTATCAAATAGCAACCCATTCCGATTGTGACGTTGCAAGTGGCGCCTCAAGAAGAATTTGTAAGGAAGATAACACGTTAAAGAGCAATCAGAAGTTGCTATGAATGAAAGTAATACAACACAATTATTTTAATGAATGAATATGATGACGGGGGTACTTACAACTTGGACCTTGCAAACTATTGCTTACAAACTTGCTACTTATCGAGATGATTTATTAGGCTATAGTAAATAAAGTGTAAAAAATAAAAATGACAAGTTCAATTTCAGATTCGGGTACTGATCGTTTGATTTACCGCAAGTGAACGGGGTCGTGATCAA
>CAIGRT010227717.1:0-11909 GCA_903798405.1 Fraxinus platypoda | reverse complement strand
GGCAATAATCATTGGAGTTTCAGAAGCCAAAGGTCATTTGTTGAAAGTAAAAAATTGACAAAACGTAAGCCATCCTAAGGAGCCAATTTTTGATCAATTCGGTCCGACTTTTGTGTACGCAGGTCGTGCCCGCACACAAGTTTAAGATCCGAAGCCTATTTCAGTCCATGATTTGCACCCCACGCACACACACGTAGAAAGAGTTTCTATGCTACACATGATTACACACTTCCAAAGTGATTCTTGCTTTCATAAACTTCCTATGTAGGATAAACTCAGATTTAGTTTTCCCTCCAATATGAACCATATTTCAATAGTCCACTTTGAGAACTCCAATTTCTCATTCACCCGATATTCATTTTTTGGCAAGTAAATACATGATTTCGATATACTCATAGAGGAGAACGCAAATCAATCTTTATCTTCCAAAATAGCCAAACACGTCACACTCAAAACTCATGCCAAAATCAACCACATACTCATTTTTCCAACAAATATATAGGATAACATTGAATCATTTTGGGGCGTAGCAGATGATGGTTCTATTATGATCTGTGACTCTGAATCTCATTAAAGCTTGCTGTAGGAAATCATTTGCCCCTTTCCCAGCTGGTAAGTGAAGTTTCTGTAATTTGAATTTAATCTGAAAATATTCACTATCTTATTCAAGGTTTAGATGAATTTTGAAGGGTGCTTGTACCACAGTGAAAGAGGATTAATGAGCTATGAGTATCCAATGAATAAAATGAAAGCCATGCCAAGATTTGACAGTGAAGGGGTGATCTGTGGAGCTAATTTCAAAATTGATAAATTTTCCAAGGTTAATAGCATACCCCCAGGTTGGGAGTGAAGCTAACTGGGCAACCTGTGGCCAACAGGCTTCATAGATGTAAAAGCACAACCATCCATCATCTATAGTGGGTGTGATTGATTTTATTTTCCATTGAAGATGTTATTTTTTTCATCCAAACTTTTACTTTTGAAGTGTTTGATTGACAATTTTTTCCATGAAAAATATTTTCCGACTTTTGATCATATATCCATATTTTCTTCAAAAATAAGGAAAACGTTTTCTTTAAAGATGAGTGATTTTTATTTTTCAGGTAATTCACTATCTCTTCTACACTAACAAAAAATGGACAAATATAATATTTTCTAAGTTGACAACTAAATTAATCAAATACATTTAATTAATAATTTTCATACAATTAAATTTTATACAATTAAATTGCCTAAAATTTATTTTCTTCCCAAGCAAATTTCATGCTCACAATCAAACATTGTTTTCTTTTTTCTTCACTTGCGTAAATTTCATGTTCTTTTGTTTTCTGAAGTCATTTACTCCTTTTCTCTGCGTCCCCCTTGGCTTGTAAATTTGATCTTGAGGGTTTATACAAATAATTATACTGTTATTAAGTAGTTTTAGACATGAAGAAACTCCAACTTTTATGAATAATGCGATTACAAAGAATATGTCAGGGAAAAAAAAAAAAAAAACAATGAACCAATGTAATGGCAAACAAGATTTGTTGTTTATTGTCTATACAAATTCTTATATGATCTAATCCAGCGTGCCAAACACAACCAAAATGAAGACTGCATGTAGAACAACACTACGTTCAAAAAAATTAAGCTCTCATCATTTTCATTTCTTAAATGAGAAAAAGGACAACAAAATCAACAGGAGATGGAAAATGTTCTCCTTTAATGTACAAAGTTGCAACTAAGCTTTAAAGTTACACCTACAAAGCAATAGGTTTAATGAATGTAAGTTCATGCTAGCTTGATACGATTCGTGAAGGTTTAATAGAGAGGGTGATGCAGGCAGAGGGCCACCACCCCGGACCTGTTACGAGGTTCACTAAAGATACTTAAGCACTCTCTTCAGTTTGAAATATCTAAGGCACTCTTACTACGATGAGTTTCTCATGCTCGCCCATGAAATAAACCTATCCCTACAAAAGGATATAAGATATGGAGACCGGCCTCAACAGCGCAATGCAGTCGACCAGTCACTCTGAATCCACGTAGATCTGCAGATTGCCCAACGAACAAGAACCCAATAT
The DNA here is from genome assembly GCA_903798405.1 of Fraxinus platypoda. Classification (NCBI taxonomy): domain Eukaryota; kingdom Viridiplantae; phylum Streptophyta; class Magnoliopsida; order Lamiales; family Oleaceae; genus Fraxinus; species Fraxinus platypoda. Next base: position 9,843 of record CAIGRT010227717.1, on the reverse strand, counting down.
AATATAGTTCTGAGTACAAACTAATTCAATCAAGTAAAAATAACATCCAAAAACAAAAAGGAGAAGTCTGATAAAGCAAATTTTCAAGCCTACGCTCTAACCAAGTTCTACAGAGAGTAGTCTAAGCACACTATGGGCTCGAATTTTGGCATTAACAAAGTTGTACATATAAATTAGTAATTATCATATTTTAAAATGCTCTTGATGAGTGGGAAGAAGAAAATTCTCTGAACAGTCAATCATACAGATTATCTCTACTAGATGATGAGTTGTAAGGCAAAGCCAAACCACTAACATGGCCAGGCGTTGGAAGTACTAGCCAGACAAGTTGCCCACACTAGCAGATAAAAGCCAACTTAAAGGAATTATTTTTCTAGTTAACAAATAATGCAAAGCTTATAGAGATAACTAACCTCCAGTTCCAACAAAGAATCGTAAGTTTTTTTCTCTACAGTGTCAAAAACTGTAAAGCCACTGATTTTCTGAATCCCATTCTTTATGGCAATCAAGTTCTGCGTGCAAAATGAGCACAGAAAACTTCAAAAGAAATTCTGTAACCCTTTGACGATAAAACAATTCTGGCTATGCAATTTGAATTACAAGTTACAAAGGTAAAGAGCTCATTAATTTTAAAAATCTCAAGCAACCATTACGTATGCTAGCATTGATTTGAAAGAGACCAGAACATCGCATGATCTCCTGTGACTCTGAATGACGTAACTTCCTAATGAACGCTACTTCAATTTAAGATATCCATAAACTCTATTGCTATAGAATATTAACAATACTTACAAGCTGGAACTTCAAAGAGCCTAGTGCTTGCACCTCTCCCAAAGTCTGTACGAGAATGCAAAAATTAGGATATATCTACTATCAGGCATTAATATGTTGAAAGTTCGGGAAAATCAAACTTCAATGAGGGAATCTTAAATTTGATGTGTGTGCGCGCACGTGTCCATGTGTTCTACTAATGCTATAACAATACTATGAATAATTAAAACGACACATTTGATCTAAACTTAGCAGTAAATAATAAAGAAAACCAAGTTCATACAATGACATAGGATATAATAGGAGAATTATAGAAGGGGAAAGGGAGAGAAGAGAAAGGAGGGGCAAAGAGAGAAGAGGGAGAGAGGAAGAGAGAAATTGGGGGAGAAATCAATTTATTTCATCATCAAAGGTTGTCAATTACATTGTATAGACACTCTTTATATAGGGTTTAAACTAATACTAATTGAAATAGGAAAATACGATAAAATAAATCCCTAATTATGTTTCCTAAAATAAACTTTAAAATTGGAAACGAAATATACTATTATCTATTCTAATATTCCATCATTTCCTATTTATGCATGTTTGGTGGGCTAATGGGTTATTTGGGTTTTAAGTCAATGTTGCTTAACATAATTCAGGGACAGGGACAGCGTTGTAGTGTGACGGAATGTGGTGATTTGGGTTGTGGGTTGCATATGAAGACATTTGAAGAACAGCAGCAGTAACGAAGTTACAAAAGCAAGCAGTAACACAAAACGATTGTAACTACTATTTTTTCAAAGGTAAATAACAGAAACCTAATTCAATTATTGTTGCCGGTAAACAGTTCCGGCGTTCCTTTCTCTTTCTTTTTTTTTTTTTTTTGGTGAAATAAGAGACTCGATCAGAGAAAAAAATTCTGCTACTGCTGAGATGATCCTTCTTGTGTTTTGAACTGTTTTTAAGGTTTTGTGTGTGGGTGGGTGGGTGGGTGTGTGTGTGTGTGTGTGTGTGTAAAGGTAGTTATTGGGCCTGAATGGGTGTTGGAAGGTGGCGGTATGTTTAGGATTGGATGGAATGGTTGGTGTACTTTTGGATGTGAGAAAGTGTAGGCCAAAGGAGACCGAATTGCTCTGATATCAAATTGACATAGGATATAATAGGAGAATTGTAGAAGAAGGGGAAAGGAGAGAGAAGCAGAGAAAGGAAGGCAAAGAGAGAAGGAGAGGGAGAGGGAAATTGGGGGAGAAATCAATTTATTTCATCATCAAAGGTTGTCAATTACATTGTATAGACAATCTTTATATAGGGTTTCAACTAATACTAATTGAAGTAGGAAAATACAATAAAATAAATTCCTAATTATGTTTCCTAAAATAAACTTTAAAATTGGAAACTAAATATACTATTATCTATTCTAATATTCCATCATTTCCTATTTATGCATGTTTGGTGGGCTAATGGGTTATTTAGGTTTTAAGTCAATGTTGCTGAACATAATTTCAGGGACAGCAACAGCATTGTAGTGGGCCGGAACGTGGTGATTTGGGTTGTGGGTTGCATATGGAGACATTAGAAGAACAGCAACAGTAACGAAGTTACAAAAGCAAGCAGGAACGTGGTGATTTGGGTTGTGGGTTGCATATGGAGACATTTGAAGAACAGCAGCAGTATCAAAGTTACAAAAGCAAGCAGTAACACAAAACGATTGTACCTCCTTTTTTTTTTCAAAGGTAAATAACAGAAACCTAATTCAATTACCGTTGCCGGTGAACAGTTCCGACCTTTTTTTTATTTTGTGAAATAAGAGACTCAATCAGAGAAAAAAATGCTGCTACTGCTGAGATGAAGGTAGTTATTGGGCTTGAATGGGTGTTGGAAGGTGGCGGTATGTTTCTGGATTGGATGGAATGGTTGGTGTATTTTTGGATGTGAGTGTAGGTCAAAAGAGAACAAATTGCTTTGATACCAAATTGACGTAGGATATAATAGGAGAATTATAGAAGGCGAAAGGAGAGAGAAGCAGAGAAAAAAGGCAGAGAGAGAAGTAGAGGAAGAGAGGAAGAGAGAAATTGGGGGAGAAATCAATTCATTTCATTTCATTATCAAAGGTTGTCAATTACATTGTATAGACACCCTTTATATAGGGTTTAAACTAATAGTAATTGATGTAGGAAAATACGATAAAATAAATCCCTAATTATGTTTCCTAAAATAAACTTTAAAATTGGAAATATACTATTATCCATTCTAATATTCCATCATACAACAGCTAAAAAATTAATTAATAGCCATTGGAATGTCTCACCATTGTCTGAAGACCATTGACCATTATTGTCTTCTCATCGATTGAATCACTATGTGACAGCCAAACTTCAAAGGGACCCAGTACCCTCTCTGTCTGGTTTATAAGGTTCAAATGTACCTATGAGAGCCCAAAAAGATATATTCAAAATTCATGATTGATAAATTACAACCAGATGAAGAACATATATAGCGTGCATTTGATTTTTCCCAAGCTACTTTAGCAACATGCATATCATACTTTTCATCTCAACCTCAAAATTATTGTACCGTCTGAAAAAGGATTAACTAAATTGACTACAAGTATAGATGTCATAAAAGATTGGAGCTGCTGATATTGTGGAATTACTTCCAAAAGATTTTAAAAATAACACAGCAAGTGTCAAATCTTTCATGGTCAGATAAGATACTATTAATAACATCACTTGAACATAGATCTCCCTGCATTATTTAACAGGAAAGCCATGAAACAGGCCACTATCCTATCTCACCATTTTGGTCCCACCAGCACAATGAAAACATATATCAAATTCAAGAGGTTAGCATAAGAAGAGAGAGAGAGAGGGTCCAAGAAAACATAACAAGAAAAGGAATAACACCATTCGAGTTGCAATACTATTACTGATAAAAACTCTGGGTATATTATTAAGTTATTAATAAAGTAGTGGTGCTGGGACATAGACATATGATAATGCACGTGAACATTTTCTTTGAGGGACAAGATGAAGCAGGGAGACATTAGAATGTAGATTCCCTTGGGCAATGTCACTTTCCTATCAATTTTAAAACCACAAGACAGAGCCTTCAAAAAGAAGGGAACATTTAGTGTATTAGCAGCAGTAAGATCCATTTACATATGTCCGGTCGGCAGATCAAATGTCAAGCTTCTGGACTAGACTAAGAAGGGGAGAAATTAACTTACATTACCAAGAATATGTTGTGTCTGCAGGCGACCGGGTTCACCCAAGTTTGTACGCCATGTTATTTGAAGTTTACCTAAGTTATTTGAAGTTTACCTATAACATTACTTCCCTCAACTTTCACTTGAGCAGTTCCCTGAGATGATGATCTTAACTGATAGAGATAATTGTGAATTCCGCCTCCAGATCTGATGAGAACATGCGGCTTTGAAACTTCTCTGTCAGAACAAATTAAAATTTAGAGGATAAAAAATGCAGGTGAATGTCAATAATAAGTTGGATAAGTATGTCCATCTCTAAATTAAAAACAAAATGAAAAGAAAGAAAGTTCCAATTGTTCGGAACTGTTCATTAAACATTTTGCCACACCTAGTCAATAAATTGTGCTCCACGCAATGATCTTCAGCTTTTAACACTGTAGCACTCCAATGCTGAGCTGGCTCAAACTCAACTTGATCCATGTATAGATTAGATTTTGTATGATTTTCTATACAAGCCTCCAGAAGAGTTGTCTCCTAAGATGGAGAGCATTTTGACCATTACAAAGAGGAAGAATTGTCCATATAGTATGCAGAAACCAAATTTTTCAATTTGACTCTGCATATGGCAGTTTTCCAGTAGAACAACACATTACCGAGTGATCAGTTCTCTAATCACCCATAATAAAGCAAACAATCTGACATCAGAGATAAACAGATACTCAGCAACCCATCGTAGAGCACAGCATGTTAAATTCATCAACTCAGAAATGCAAAATAGAAGAAGATAATCTGATGAAGAGAAAGGAGAAGAAATTATTATTCAAGCTTGATAAAATCTGCGATACATTACATCATTTATAGGCAAAGGATGTAAAGTAAACTAACTAACTAAATTAACTTCCTAACTGACTAACTAATCAACTGATTTTACTGATTCTCCAACTTCTTCTGGTGTTGTTCGTTTTGCTACTGTTGTTATATTGTAAGAGCCCCCCTCAAGAGGGGCATGGATGTTCAAAATGCCCATCTTGGAGATATGTGTGTGAAATAGGGCTGAGCCAAGGGGTTTTGTGAAAACGTCTGCTAGTTGGTGATGAGAAGGAACATGGATGATTTTGATTAAGCCTGAATGTAACTTTTCTCGAACGAGATGGTAGTTGATTTGAATGTGTTTGGTCCTTTCATGATGCACATGATTTGTAGCAATTGAAAGAGCCGATTTGCTATCTGTGTATAAGAGTGCAGGGTAAGGATGAGTGATAGTCAAATCATTGAGAAGATGGAGTAACCATTGGATTTCACAGGTTGTGGATGCTAAAGCTCTATACTCAGCCTCAATCGAAGATCTGCTAACGGTAGTCTGCTTCTTGGATTTCTAGGAGACTAAAGATTCTCCAAGAAAAATGGCAATACCAGTAACACTTCGTCTAGTGTCAATGCAGGTGGCCCAATCACTGTCACTGTAGGCTTTGAGGTGTAAATCAGATTTGGAAGAAAAGAATAAGCCTTGACCTGGTGTAGCTTTGATGTATCTAAGGACTCTATGAGCATCATTTAGATGAGATTGGGCTGGTTTGGACATGAATTGGCTTAGAACTTGTACAGAGTAAGCCAGGTCAAGTCTTGTAATGGTGAGATATATCAATCTACTAATGAGCCTTCTATAGACTAATGGATCAGAGATGAGGTTCGCATCTTCTGATTTGCAACCAATGATGTCTAAAGCATATTTTCTTTGACAGGGACCGATTCCATGCTTTGATCTAGCAACCTCCAAGCCAAGAATGTATTTTAGTTCACCAAGATCTTTGATAGTGAACTGATCATCCAGGAAATCTTTGAGAGATTGAATTTCATGAAAATTGTTGCTTGCAATAAGAATGTCATCAACATAAACCAAGAGAACAATGAAAGAATCAGCGGTAGATTTCAGGAATAAAGACGAATCAGACTTGGATTAGATAAAACCATATAAGATAAGGCTAGAAGTGAGTTTAGCAAACCACTGGCGAAATGTTTGTTTGAGGCCATATAGACTTTTATTTAGCTAACAAATAAGTGAGAGATCAGGACTGGGATATCCCTGGGATAGCTCCATGTAGACTTCCTCATGTAAATCACCATGAAGGAAAGTATTGTTAACATCCAACTGGTGCAAAAATCAATTGTTCACTGCTGCAACAGCCAAAAGGACTCGGACTGAAGTCAACTTTGCAACAGGGGAGAATGTTTCAAAAATAATCTAGGCCCTCTTGTTGAGTATATCATTTGGAAACTAGTCGTGCCTTGTATCTTTCCACAGTACCATCTGCTTTGAATTTAACTTTGTAGACCTACTTGCAACCAATGGTGTGTTTGTTAGGTGGCAGATGAGTGAGGGTCCAAGTATTATTCTTTTCAAGAGCCTAAATTTCTCAATTCATGGCAGCCTGCCAATGTTGAAATTTGATAGCTTGGCCATAAAACTTTGGTTCAAAAAAATTTGAAATAGAGGTAGCAAAGGCCTTGTGTTTGGGGAAAAGTCTATCGGTAGAGACAAATGAAGAAAGGTTTACCTAAAGTAGATGGACTAGCCAGCATTATGGAAGACTGGATTGTAGTGGAAGAAAATGGTAAATCACAGTGATAGTCATCCAGATAGGAGGGTTGATGCTTTGCTCTGCTTGATTTTCTGGAAGGGGGTTGAGTAGCAGGTAAGCTATTGTCTGGTAAGGAAATAGGGGAGGCATGATCAGGTATTGGATTAGTGTCAACTTGGGTCCGGTTGCTGCTGGTGTCTGCTGATTGGTTTATTGTTGGTGGATGAGGATCAAAGTATGATTTAGAAATAAGAAATATATGAGGTTCTGTTGCTGATTGGGGTGGGGAATTTTTGTAAGGAAAAGAAGATTCATGAAAGACAATATTTCTACTAACAAAGGTTCTGTGATTTTCTAGATCATATACTTTATATCATTTGTATCCAATGGGATAACCAAGGAATACGCATCTAGAGGCACGAGGAGAGAACTTGGTTCTATGACTGCTGAGTGTGCTGGTGAAACATAGGCAACCGAATGATTTGAGATGATCATAGTCGGTTGCTTTTGGAAGAGTAGCTCATAAGGGGTTTTGTTGTTAAGAATTGGGGATGGGATCCGGTTAATGATGTGAACTGTTGTGAGTATGCAGTCACTCCAGAAGATGAGAGGGACATTTGATTGGAAAAGAAGGGCCCTGGCTACTTGTAGGATGTATTGATGTTTTCTCTCCACAATTCCATTTTGCTGTGGTGATTCAACACAACTTTTCTGATAAAGGATCCATTAGTAGTATAGAATTCTGACATGAGAAATTCAGCACCATTGTCAGTTCTAAAGGTCTTTATTTTCGTATTAAAGTGTGTAATGACCATTTGATAGAAGTTCTTTATGTGGCTACGAGTTTCAGACTTAGATTGCATCATGAAAACCTAAGTGCATCTAGAATAATCATCAACTATTGTGAGGAAGAATCTGTAACTATTAAAAGAAGGCATATGAAAAGGACTCCAAATATTACAATGAACTAAATCAAAGGTCTTATTTGATATTGAAGTACTAATTGGAAAGAGTAGCTTCTTTTGCTTTGCTAGGGGACAAATTTCACATTTATGTGAATTGTTACAAAGAATATGAGAAGGAATACATGGAATCTTAGACATTCTTGTACTGGAAATATGTCTAGTCTGCAATGTCAGAGATTATAGTTGAATTGAGTTGAGGTATTTGCTGCTGTTGGGCTAATTGTAACAGGAAGACGTGTAGTTTTGTTTTGAGCAATCTCGTAGTGATATAACCCATCTTTTTCTTTAGTAAAACCAGTCATCTTCATGCTGGCTAGATCCTGGATAAGGCAATGAGAGGCAAAGAAAATTACATGAATATTAGAGAATTTGGTTAGTTTAGAGACTGATATGAAGTTAAATGAAAAAGAAGGAACACATAGGACATTTTCAAGAAGAAGACTATCAGAAATTTTAACTTTTCCAATATGGCTGACTGGGACAGAAGAACCATTTGGTAAGTGAACTTTGGTGGATGTGGCTGAGTCAATAGAAGTAAAGAATGCAGGTGAACATACCATATGATCTGTTGCACCTGTGTTAAATATCCATGTAATGGTTTTTGGCTTAGAATAGGTTGTATTATAGAAAGAAATACATGTGGTGATGGTGGCTGCTATTTGAGTTGTTGTATTGGGTGATTGAGGAGATGTTTGGTGAGTCTTGGTGCCAAGAATTGTTGAAAAAGCTCTTGATTGAATGAATTGCTTGGTCCCTCATCTTTTGCAGATTGTTCCAGAGTTACAGCATGAACAACAGAGGTATCAGCTAAGGTTCTTGGACCTCTAGGCCCCTTCCATCTAGGAGGATATCCTATTAGTTGAAAACATTTATCAGCAGTGTGATTGAGATATCCACAATGGGTAAACTTTGGCTTCTTCTTGTCCTTCTAAGGGGAAGGTTTATTGAATGTTCTATGAGGTTGTCTTGCTGTCATGGCGACTAATTCTGATCGTGAATAATTCTGCAGTTCCCTTTGACTCTCTTCTTGAAGCATAAGAACATAAACTCGAGCCAGTGATGGAAGTGGAAAAGCCAACAATAATTGGCTTCTAAGTGCAAAATAGGATTCATTCAACCCAATAAGAAACTTCATAACAGCATCGGATTACTGAATCTTCGATATATTCTTCAATATATCACAGGTACAACAGGAGAGCATCCCACAATTGCACTTAGGCATGGCTTTGTAACTGATATATTCTTTCGAGATAGCTTTGAACGAATTGTAATACAAAGTGAGACTCTGTGATCCTTGAGAAATTGAACTGAGGCATTTCTCCAAATGATATACTCTAGGTCCATCACTTCGAATATACCTGGTTTTGAGTTCATTCCATACTTCATATGCAGAGAAGATGTATAACAGACTTTTGAGAATATCTTTGTTGATTGAATTCAATATACAAGATAGAACTAGATTATTTGCACATACCCAGCAATTGTATGCGGCACCAGATGATGGGCTTGGAGCTTCCAAAGATCCATCAATGAAGCTTAGTTTATTTTTCACACTCAATGCCATAGAGATTGAACGGCTCCAAGAGGTGTAATTATCTCCATTGAAGATTTCAAAAACAATCAGTGCACCAGGATTGTCACTGGGATGTAGATAGTAATGGCTGGATGGATCATTAGTAGGATTAAAAAGAGAATTGATTCAGCTTGTCATATTGCGAGTGAAGTATTGATGAATGAATAAAAGAATTTGCTAAAGCTCTGATACCATGTTAATTTCATTAACTGAGAAATGCAAAATAGAAGAAGATAATCTGATGAAGAAAAGGGGGAAAACATTATTATTCAAACTTGATAAAATTTGTAATATATTACATCATTTATAGGCAAAGGATGCCAGCTGGATTAACGGAAATAACAGTAAACTAACTAACTGAATTAACTTCCTAACTGACTAACTAATCAACTGATTCTCCAACTTCTTCTAGTGCTGTTCGTTTTGCTGCTGTTGTTGTATTATAAGACAGCAACCCAGAGACTTAACTAATCCTATACATTGTAGCTTACTTGGCAAGGTCATGATGAACTTACAGTCATAATGCTTAAACTATTCATGAACCTACCTTCACAATGCGAACCTGCATAAATAGGAAAGACATGACACGAGCCTCCTCCAACAATACATTGAAGGAAATTTTACTTAGATTTGCTAATAAAATATACATCTGCAGTTTTGGTTATCCATTAGCCACTAATGGCCGGTAAAATTAGCTGAAATTTGCCTAAAGTTAGATATATTATATCTCAATGTAACGTATTTAATACCAGTTGATGTCATTAT
>CAIGRT010227652.1:0-15087 GCA_903798405.1 Fraxinus platypoda | reverse complement strand
TATATATAGTCTAAAATAAAGGAAACCTAAAAGACAAAGGAAACCTAAAAGAACTATTCTACCCTTAATAAATAATAAAACAAAATAATCATATATTTCTTAACACATCCCACCACCAGCTCCACTCCCACCTCCAACTAACCACGCAAACATGCAAAACAATAGTTGCAGCTAGGGATGGCAAAAGAGCCGAGTAGCTCATCCGCTCGTCAAAGTTCGACCATGGACGGCTCGGGCTCGTTTCTGCCAGAGCCCGAGCCCGAGACTAAGCCTGAGCCTAGACGAGCCGGGGGTTTATTCGGTGAGCCTAGCTGTCGAGCTAGCGTACCTACGAAGCTAAAGTTTACCAGTCCACGTGGACTCGTAAAAAATGTGAACANCCACGTGGACTCGTAAAAAATGTGAACAAAAAAATAAAAACTCGAGCTTGTAGCTCAGTATTGCTACCACTACCACCGCATTGCATCCACCATATGCACCAATAACCCAACACAAAACCCAAATACAAATGCACAAAAAATTGCTTACGCATCACCTTTCTAAAACTAGACCTTACCGGACGAAATCGTTTCCCTCAGTCAGTGAAAAGTTGGGACTAAGCATGGTGGGAGGCATTTCATCTTATATGCAGGATAAATTGCTCACAGGAGAAGCTTTGAGCAAAATATCTTGCCCCCAAGTCAAGTGCCGTCATCGTTGAAGGTTCTGATGGGCTTCAATGGAAGGGTAACAATCGATGATCATGCAACATCGGTTTGATGGTGGTGTTGGCATCGAAAATAGGATGGTGGGATTGGGTGTTTATAATTAGTGGTGGGAGTGGTGGTTAAGGATGATGGCGGACGACAACGGGTGAAGGTGAAGGTAAAGGTAAAGTGAGAGTATGTGAATTGGGAGAAAATGTGTAAAATGATAGATGGGGTGGTATGAGGTAGTGTGGGATATATTATATAACTGATATTTGAAAGAATAAAGTTAAATTTTGACTCTTGAAATGATAAATTAAAACGTAGGAGTAAGTGTAATTCTCTTAACAAACAATTTAATTTGTCAAACCATCTTAATCCAACCCAAGTTCATTGAGCTTGTTTGAACCGTACTTTTTTTTTATTTTTACAAAAAGCATTTTGACATAGTAGATTGATAAAGATGTGTGGTTGAAAAATTAAAAAAAAATTATATTTGCGTATAATATTATTTTATTGAAAAATGAGTGATAAAAAAAGAGAAAAAAAATATATTTTGAAAATAAAGTGGATCAAAGGGCTATATATATAGTCCAATAAGGCCAAATTAATGTCGTCCCCACTATAAATAAATTTGCTTCAATTAGGATTATAATGTCACAATCAACAATATACTAGCGCGAGAAGAAACACCACAAAAATGGTGAAGGGTCGCCAAGGAGAACGCGCCAGGTTTACCTATACATCATTCAAACCCATTCATAACTCTACTTATGTGTGTTAATTGTTAATGTTTTGTAGGCTTTTCGTGAGAGGCACAATCCTGGGGTACAAGAGGTCCAAGTCCAATTAGTATCCAAACACGTCCTTAATACGGATCGAGGGAGTGAACAAGGAAGAGGTGGCGTGTTACCTACCAGGGGAAGCGGATGGCTTACATCTACAAGGCCAAGGTGAAGCATAATGGAACCCATTACAGGTGCATTTGGGGCAAGATCATTCGTCCCCACATAAACAATATCTCTTAAGGACTAAGTTCAAGTCCAACCTCCCACCCAAGTCCATGGGCCCTCGCGTTCGCGTCTTCATGTACCCTAGCAGCATTCGAAGGTATTGAAAATGTTAATAGTATGTTAGATTTTAGCAACTCCATTTATAAGGTTACAATCTTTTTGTATGGACGTGAAATTACTTTTTTGTTATGGTTGGGCTCAACTTCAACCAAAACCAGCTAAACTCCAATCAAGATCAACACGCAATTTAAGATACTAAAATGTGATTCAATAACCAGCTGAGATTTCATTAGTTGAATTGAAATTACAATGAAATGTAAATAGAAAAGAGAGGGACAGAATCAGAGAAGGAAGAAGAGAGAAGAATTCAGAGAAGATGAGGAATTATAGCACCAGACCGTGAAGAAGAAGAACAGAGATAGATAAAGAGAAAGCTGAAGAAAAGAAGAGATATAGAGATATATAGAGAGAATTCACAGGATAGAGAGAAAATTGGGGAATTGGAAACTCTATTTTGCAACAACTTTTGACTTCATTTTCATCCTCCCCCTGTGCTGAATTTATAGAGTAGTCACAGAATATTCCAGAATGCATTGGCTGTGGAGAGAGTCATGACATCCCCAACTTCAAGGGACTTAGATTTCTGCTGCAGAAGCTGAACATCAGTCACACTCAACTCAATTTCCTTCCTATATTCCTCAGTAGTCTTAAATGTCTTCTTAATCCCTTGTATCTGTCCCAATTAGTACTTGATTAGTTCTACTCAAAGGCATGTTTGTTCTTTGTCTGATAAATGTTTATTGATACTTATTGCTGATTGTTAGTTTTTTTTTTTTCTTATTTTGAACTTAGCTATAAAATCTTCTATATTTATTTATCTTTTCTAATGTTACCCTTTCTATTTTTTATTTAGTGATATGTAGTCTTTTTTTTAAAAAAAATCGTGATTTGTTAAATGTTACTGCTTTAAGCTTCAATTGTTGAAAGATTGTAGATTATGATCATACGATGTCTGTGACCTCCAATTGAAAATTACGCAGTCATCTGGATTTGTAGTTAGTTATTTTTTATTGGTTATTAGTGGTGTATAGTGATGGATGTTCAGATTTATTGAGTTGAACCTGAATATTTGGTGGTGAAGTTGCATCTTTCTGAATGATTGGTGTCAACACATGTATCTGCTAATACTTTTTAGATTTATTTGGTGGCTTAAATATATAGTCTATTCGTATAGATATTTTTAGTATATAGTGATTATCTAACACTCTAAAAGTAGAAAGGTGTTGAGAGATTATTGGAAAATATTCCTGTTCTTAAAAGAGAGAAGGAAGGGAAATAAAAAATCAGTAGTCTTGGATAATTTTCTGAGTTAAATTTTGTTGAATTTGAATTTAGTCCTACCATATTTACACGGATGAACGTAGAAAGAGGTCTGCAGCAAGGGCATGCTGTTATGCACATTCTATCTCTAAAAGATTTAACGCCAAGAATCACAGACGTCAAGATTTTGGCCTACATCATGCTTAGTCAAAGCTCATGATAATTTTTGAATTCAAATTTTGATCTCACCTCTCTGTCACTTAATTTAAATGGGAATTCTGCACTAAGACTATTATTGTCACTAAATCTCATGAGTTCTCAACGGTTTGGCAGCTAATGCTGTGAAAGATAGTGTTTTACTCTGGGCATGGATGGCGATTTAAGCCAAAGATTTGTCATCTTTATATCACATTAATATCTTTATATCTGCCTCAATTTCGAATTTAACTGTTGTAGGACTAAAAAAAAACATTTTGAAAGGCCAAAAAATAAATTATATTTTTTACCTTTAAGAATTACAGTAAACTAAAGATGAATTTAATGCTAAACAAATTACTAATTATAAATACTTTAATAAATTAAATATCATGTGATTGTGGACATTGTGTCGATAATCTCCATTAACATGTAAAGGCAAGAATACTTTAAATATGTGAGATTACATGGGAACGATCAATCCTGGTTTTAGGCAAGTAAAGTTTCCATTGCTATGACCGTGTTTGATGTGTGAAAAATTCATGGCCAATAACTAAATTTTGGTTCTGATTCATAAGTTATTAAGATGTTTCATAGTTAATGATATTTATGTATTCTTATGTGTAAATTGATGGAATTCTGGGATTTCAAGAGCATTTGCTTTAAGAATGCTCAAACCGTAATTTGAAACCGAATCATTACACAAATTATGGTTTGATTTGGTTCGATTGTAAATTGAAATGATTTGATTTGGTTTGATTTGGAGTTTTCTAAAAATATCAAAACTATCCAAACCGAACCATTTACACCCCTTGACGCACCTTCATAGAATGCACATGTTGTTATAATTGGTCCTTTTCATTTTATTTAGAACGAATTGTCAATCGGCTGTATCAATTCGATGTAAGCCTGAGTACTTTGTCATGTAAAATATGGAGCACGGGATGGTAGGTGACAACACTCATTGTGTACATATATGGAATATGTTTAAGTTCAAATTGACGGCATGTGCAGATCTTGCTGTCGAGGTCCATGTTGCACGTATCTCGTTGGGAGCCCACATCAAATTGCCCCACATCCACTTGAAAAATAGGCAAATCCCTATTGACGTGCTGAGTTTCCTCATTGACATTCAGGGCAACATGATTGAGCCACTTTGCTAATACATTTTCTTTGCTCGAGGAAATACGATTGAAGAAAACATCAGATGCTTTCTATCGAGGAGTAATGGGAAGTCTGCATATATGTCTCAGCAACGAAACCAATGACTCCCATTGTTTAACATCATTATATTGTACCATGTCCCCTTAGAAGTGTGCCATCACCCTTTATTTGTGCCCCAAACCGGTTAGATATGTAGCTATCTCTTTCTCATTTGACTGTTTTGAGCTATCCAATAATAGTAGTCTTGGGTATGGTGAGCCAAGGAGTCGCCTGAAATGGTTCCAAGTATTTGGAGTTATGATACGTTTTTACTATGCTAACGTCCAGGTTTGTTCTAGTCATGAATCTACATGCTCAATTGTGTCACAAACCAGTGCCATGAAGAATAGTTCTTAATGACTACCACATTACATGTAAGTGTATATATTTTTATGTTTGCATCCTGAATCGTGGTCAACAGCAGAGCGCGTCTATATTTTCCACATATTACCAATCCCATATACGATGCAAATCCATGGATGTATGTTCCTATGGACTGGAAGATGTGCAAGACCATGTTTCCCTAATCAACGTGAATTGATGCAGCTGTGCTAAGGTTGTTCTTCTCTAGGACATAACAGTGTAGCGGTAGCTTCAAGACCATGTTTCCCTTATTGTAATTTACTACCATGTTGAATTCCCTTAACATTTTGACCATGATGGCGTTCGGTGCATAGTGCTGATTTAAATTGCTCATCCTGCTCGTAATGTGCTTGCTTATCACAACATTGCTCAGATGCCTGTTAAAACCAGACATGTATTTAGAGGATGGGGTTCGTAGTTGTGAACCCTAAAAGTGTCAGATCGCCCTTTTTTGTGCATATACATGCCATGTGTACGTACATGCCATTTGTATTTTGCATCAGCGCAGACCAGAGTAAAGGCCATGTGACTCTATTTGTGCACCTTGAACGATAAGTTATTTCTTAGTGCCTATAAGTGAAGTTTAGACTGCATCTCCTGCTTATGTGGAATAATTGGTTAAC
Organism: Fraxinus platypoda; assembly: GCA_903798405.1. Taxonomy (NCBI): domain Eukaryota; kingdom Viridiplantae; phylum Streptophyta; class Magnoliopsida; order Lamiales; family Oleaceae; genus Fraxinus; species Fraxinus platypoda. The sequence continues at coordinate 9,684 of CAIGRT010227652.1, read as the reverse complement.
AATTATGTCCTATCAACTGTTACTGGCCTTCCTAAAAGCCATATGTGAACTCGTTATATAGCTAGTTTCAGTTGGAACTTCGATCAAATTGACACTCGAGTCTTGTGTCACCGCATGAAATTTCGAATGTAAGCTCAACATTATTTTCTATGCATCAGGCTTTCGGGCCCTATACTGCCTTTAGGGGCTGTATAGGACCAATACTACCCTTAGGCGCTTCATCATTAACAGAAGGATTATTCGATTAAGCATGGGATTGTTCTTAGAATTATTCTGCTCTACCAGGCCTGTAAAAGGCCTGGTAGAGCAAAAGCTCTCACATGAGGTGGGTCCCTCATTAAAAAAACCCCCCCAAAAATGTTAAAACACCCACCCACCCCATCTCACATTTCTGTGCTAGGTCTTTTACCGACCTGGCACAGCAGCTCAACTCTTGTTCTTATACGGATGTATTGTTCCTTTTGTACCGAATATATATTTGTTCATGTTTGAAAAGCCAACTATTCTGCTGGAGAAACATATGGTATTGAGGGTACTCTAAACCAAAACTTCATTACATGCATATTGTTGTCAACATTGTGTTTCAACTTCGGTGCAGGAATTAGTCCATCCAATTTTAAGCTCGTTGGAACAAGAATCGATGTTGTTATCCTATTTCTCCTTTCCCACTTTCATTTTTCCTACCACATTTTCATTAAAGTCTCCACTGCGGAGCTACACAGTTGTGTTCTTAGCGCAGCTTTAGATGTAGCCATACCTGAAACACGAAAGCAAAAAATAAAATTCAGTCCAACAAATAATACATAAGTGGTTTACGGTCACATGACCGTGACTCTTGCATTATAGTACGACTATCACGAGAGCCGAACAATTGCCGTCCAGAATCTACGACATTTCACATTTCAGTCTCTTTTGAAACTATAATTGGCATGACAAACTTTTAAAATTATTGATACACTATATTCATTCTCCCGCAAAATAATGAAAGCACGATTCGACACATCACGAAATAACCTATATCATATTCAAATTCTCAAATTTTGTTGAAGGTAATGATCTAAGACATTTTGTCAGTGAATTTCCTGCAGAAGAAAAGGGGAAGGCCAATTCGTTAAATAACCAATCAATATACTTCATAAAAAGATAGGTAGACAAACCTCCATTTCGAACCCATAAACAAAGTAAATAAGTATCGAATTAGAACATATTATTATGGATACAAGTGTGTTGACTGATAATAGATCATTAAATTATAAGCGATGCATTGCTAAAATCATGCCATTCGATACGAAACTTGTACACACTTAAATTGACACACAATTGACCTTTAGCTCATTGGAGGTGTTAGTATAACAAATTTTGTTACCTTACCTCGAAAACAGATCATCTTCTTGACAGGTAAGATTGCCACACAAGTGAGAATGTCTACAATTTGTAGTGCGAAGAAAATTGTATTATTTGTAGATTGGCCGAGGAAGATGATGTTGGTTGATAGTATATTTAAATGGTTGTTTAGACAAAAAAAAAATTTTAATTTAATTCATAGAAGTGTAATTAAACTCTAAAACATGGAAAGAAAGGGGTAAGAAAAAGAAAATAAAGTGAAGCACAAAATTCGAGACAAGTGAAAACAATTTCTCCTTAAGACAATATTGCCCCACAATGGTGCTAACCGTTTTCGGCACTTGCCTCCTAAGATACAATGGATACAACTTGTGGTAGAAGCACTTTAAATCACAAGCAATAACGAACTTTAAACGAAAATTTTCCTTTATAAGAAAATTGTTTTGGAATGACTTTTGGAGAGTATTTTGCAAGATTTTTTGATTTAATGTTCAATGCAAAATGATATGAGATGCATAATGGACGTTCAAATGGTCTTATTTATGGAAAATGAGGGATTATGAGTGAAGTGTTACGCTCCAAACTAAGCAACCTTCATGAAGGGAAGCATCCCTTAATGTCGCTGGCCTCTCGCTTGAGCGACATTGACATTATTCATCAAAACCTCTCTCACTCGCCTATCGCTATGGAGTTAGGCATTTATCCCGCCCAGTATTTCCTCTTTTCTATCTAACTTTGGACCGCAATTTCTCATTCATCCGGAATTGATTTTAAGATCAAAAATATACCACGACGATCTACTCGACGAGTAGAACAAGTTAGTCTATATATATTCATAACAGAAAATGCTATGTCTGGTCGAGTGCATTTTGTAATATATATTAGACTGCCTATAACTAGTGAATACTTTAGTTGTAACACACATTCACCCGTATTTTTGACTAAATGTAAACTTGTGCCAATAAGGATTTTCGTAGGATTTTCTCCAAGTATATTATACATTTTAAGTATACTCTCAATGTAGTGAGATTGGAAAGTATAATTTCTTCTGATATTCTAGAGATCTTAATCCCTAATATTACATTAGCTACACCCAAGTCTTTCGTATCAAAATGTTTTGTTAACATTCTCTTGGTATTTAGCATTATTTCGTGACTATTGACCATTATCAACATGTCGTCTACATATAAACATACATTCACGTATGCTTTTGGTGTATGTTTTTTGTATACACACTTGTCACAGTCGTTTATCTTAAACTAGGTAAGGTGGCTTCTGGCCTTGAACCTTTTTTAATTGATGAATGTGATGTCTTGAATCATTCAATCGTTGGTGTAAACCAAGACACTAATACTCACACAAACGTCTTTCCTAAATCGTTCATGGTTCTAATGATTTCGTTCGTTTTGGCCCTGAACCACTCTTGGATTTCATAAGTGTTTAAAAAATTTCAGCCTGTGAACAATTTTCATTAAGGCGGCCCCACCTTTCACTTACATAGGTGGTCTCCTATTAAGAGTATGATGCCCTACTCCACTTGACTTAATTAAGATATAGGAATCATTAAAAGGATATCTTAACTTTAACATTCTGCTGAAAGCACTTTAATTGTCATAAGAATAAGTTCGGAAACATTATCACAAGTGTTTCATTGAATTTTCATAACTTAGTTGTCCCTTTGAACTAAGATCTTAGGACTTCAGTCAATAAGGTAGAGTTACCATTACAAAGATCCTTATGTAGTAGACTTTAATCTCATTCCTTTTGATAGGCAACGTACTTGATCTCTCGATAAACCTTTCGTAAATGGATCCACGATGTTCTCATTTGACTTCACATAATCTATGGAGATGATTTCATTAGAGATGAGTTGTTTAATGGTATTGTGTCTACAACGTATATGTCTAAGACTTACCATTATTACTGCTTTGAGCCATTTCAATAGTCGATTGACTATTACAATATATACTAATTACAGGTACCGGTATAAGCCAACATGGAATATCTTCCAAGAAGTTACAAAGTCATTCTGCTTCTTTTCCAACTTTGTCCAAAGCAATAAATTCTGATTTCATTGTTGATCGAGCTTTATCGACTTCCATGATATAGCAACTCCTCCAATGATAAATACATAACCACTAGTATACTTAGAATCTTTCATATCGGATATCCAATTCGCATCACAATATCCTTCTAATATCGTGGGATATTTTGTGAAGTGTAATCCATAGGTTAAAGTATACTTTAAGTACCTAAGAACCCTTGTTAAAGCCTTCAAATGATTATGGCTTAGATTACTTATGAATCTACTAAGTTTATTAACAGAAAATGCTATGTCTGGTCGAGTGGAGTTTGTAATATATATTAGACTGCCTTAGTTGTGACACACATTCACCAGTATTTTTGACTAAGTGTAAACTTGTGCCAATAAGGATTTTCGTAGGACTTTCCCCAAGTATATTATACCTTTTAAGTATACTCTCAATATGGTGAGATTGAAAAGTATAATTTCTTCTGATGTTCTAGAGATCTGAATCCCTAATATTATATCAGCTACACCCAAGTCTTTCGTATCAAAATGTTTAGTTAACATTCTCTTGGTGTTTAGCATTATTTCGTGACTATTGGTCATTATCAACATGTCGTCTACATATAGACATACATTCACGTATGCTTTTAGTGTATGTTTTATATATACACACACTTATCACACTCGTTTATCTTAAACCCATTAGACAACATTTTTTTGTCAAACTTTTGATACCATTGTTTAGGAGCTTGCTTCAATCCATATATGGACTTAACTACTTTACAAACCTTTTGTTTTGTAATTAGGAGAGACGAACCATTTGAGTTGTTCCATGTATATCTCATCTTCTAACACACCATTTATGAATGTTTTTTTACATCCATTTGATGAATCTCAATGTTATGTAATGTCATAATGACAATTAACAACCTTATCGAGGTAATTCTAGTTATGGGTGAGTAGATATCAAAGAAGTCAAATCATTCTTTTAGTCTATATCCATTCGCAACCAATCTAGCCTTATATTTGTCAATGGACCCAACCGATTTAAGTTTCCATTTGAAAATCCATTTACACTCTAAAAGCGTGTTTCCAGGAGGTAAACCAACTAACTCCCAAATATTATTTTGCATTATAAAATATATCTCACTATTGATAGTTTCTTTCCAATGCAGTGCTTCCGGTGTAGATATTGCTTCATCGAAAGTCTTTGGATCATTTTATACCATATAGGTTAGAAAATATGGGCCAAACGAAGTAGATATTCTAGCATTTTTACTACGTCTTGATTCTTCCTCATTTGAAATGTCATTTGTAGTATCATAAGTTCTTTTATTTAAACTTGTATTTTCTTTGTTTTTATATGGAAAAATATTATCGATTCAGTTATTGTTTCTTCATGTACATTTTGAATTTCAGATTTATGTACAAGTAAACGATATGCACTAATATTATTGGCGTACCCAATAAATATTTTTCAAACGGTGCCCCGTATTCACCACTTCTATCACTACGAATACTTTTTATTCGTTTACCAAGTTGATTTTCAACTTCCGTTTTATAATGTTGAAAGACATCTAAGGCTTCTTTTTCACTTTGTTGTAGAAAGACATAATACTTTGTACAATCATCAACGAAAGTATAAAGTTTGCGCATAGAATTGTAATTGACATGTCCTAATCGACTATACCATAAACAACACAACTTAAGCATATAAGTAGAATTCAAAGTTTTATTCATAATGCTTTGTTTCAGTACAATTGTAAAAATATTCATTTTGAACATTCCATCACATAGATATCATTTACCAACATACATCTCATTCTTAGTGAGTACAAATTTATCGGATACAAATACAAGTTTAAAGTCATTTTTACTAAGTAGAGACACGGGTGCAAGATTCTTACGAACGTCTGGTACATGTAGGATATTGTTAATGACGAACTCTTTACCGGATATCATCTTCAAAGTCACTTTCCCTTGTCCTTCAATTTTGGAACTTGAAAAATTTTCCATGGAGAGTTGTTCTCCATTTAGTTCTTTGTAGTTATAGAACATAGTCTTGTTTGCACAAATGTGATGGGTAACACCAGTATCAACCCACAATTCCCTTGAATTTTCAACATTGTTACATTCAGAAACAACCGTTGAAAGATTCATCTCCTGAATCCCTTCAGAAATAGAGTCTCTTTCAACCACATTTGCTTGTGCGTTCTTCTTAGGTTTTCAACATTTATTAGAGCGATGTTCGATTTTTCCACAATTGTAACAGTTGCTTTTAAACTTCTTGACATTCTTGGAGTTGTCTTTTTTTGGTACAACACCGGAGATCTTACATTTCTTGTTGACAACCTTCGAACAAGTTTCAACAAAATTTGCTCCAAGTTGAACAATAGATTTCATTTCGGTGTTTCTATTGTCTTCCTCGATCCTCAAACGGACTATCAATTCCTCCAAGTTCATTTATTTCCGTTTGTGTTTGAGATAATTCTTGAAATCTCTCCACATAGGAGGGAGTTTTTCAACGATGATTGCAACTCAAAAGGACTCACTCAATTCCATATTTTCAGCATGTATGTCATGAAGTAGAACTTGAAGTTCGTGTACATGACTTATCGTGGTTTTGGAGTCTACCATTTTGTAGTCCAAAAACTTGCTGACAATGAACTTCTTTATTCCAGCATCCTCGGTCTTGTACTTCTTTCCAACGAATCACATAGATCCTTGGCTGAGTCCATCGAACTACACAATCCATAAAATGTATTGTGCAATCCATTAAGGATGTAATTTTCGAAAAAGGAAATTCGAATGTTTCCATGCATTCAATGCAATAATCGACTCACAATTATTTTTTCCTTCTTGTACAGCATGAGCGTTTTCTTTTAAGAACTTTGCCAAATTCAAAGTAATAAGATAAAATATCTTTTGTTGCCATCTTTTAAAGTTCACACATGCAAATTTTTTCGATTTTTCCCCATTTGAAATGTGAGAATTTGATATAGGTATGACCAAAGGCGGAACCACATGGTTTGTACTATTTGTTATTTGACTTGTAGTCTCAATAGTATTTATTTCTATTATAAACAGAAGTTCAACGTACAAAATAATGAAAGAAAGGAACAACACACAAATACTTATTTCAAAGATGAAAACTGATGTCCAACAACAACCACAAACAAATGAATATTGTCTTAAGAATGTTGGTTGATAGTATATTTAAATGGTTGTTTAGACAAAAGAAAATATTTAAGTTTAATTCGTAGGAGCGTAATTAAACTCTAGAAAATGGAAAGAAAGAAGGTAAGAAAATGAAAATGAAGTGAAAAACGAAATCTGAGGCAAGTGAAAACACTTTTTCTTTAAGATAATATTGCCCCGCAACGGTATTAACAGTCTATGGCATTTGTCTCCCAAGATACAACGAATACAACTTGTGGTAGAAGCACTTTAAACCACAAGCAATGATGAACTTTGAACGAAAATTTCCCTCTACAAGAAAATGGTTTTGGAATGACTATTTGAGAATATTTTGCAAGAGTTTTTAATGTAATGCTCAATGCAAAATGATATGGGATGCATAATGGACATCCAAAAGGTCATATTTATAAAAAAAATGAGGGGTGAAGTGTCACGCCCCAAACTAAGCAACATTTACGAAAGGAAGCATCTCTTGCTGTCGTTAGCCTGTCCTCTTGCTCGAGTGATAATGATACCTATTCATCGGAACCCCTTTCGCTCGCCTGTCACTAGACTGTTGCTCGAACGACAGTCTCATCACTCGAGCTCGCTCGAGCGATAGACAAGGTATGGAGTTAAGCATTTATCCCAGTCAATATTTCCTCTTTTTTATCCAACTTTAGACTACAATTTATCATTCATCCAGAATTGATTTTGAGATTCCAAATATACCACGATAATTTACTCGACAAGTACAACAAGTTAGTCTATTTATATTCATGATTAGACCATCGGATCAAGTCCGAATATTTGGTCGAAATTGACACGAATGTCACTTTTTCATATTTATACCTAACTAAATTTTTCATTCTCTAAACCAAATTCCAACAAATGACTTCTCAAATAAGCTAAGTTGCTTACGTTCCTTAATCTACGTGCACCTACCAACATATTACTTGAAATCTCGACCACACGATAATGTCAGTACTTCCATTTCATCTTGGCTTCACAGTATTGAGTACATTTATACAAAAAAAAAAAAAAAAACAACTCACGCTTTTCGCTTGCCATTTTTGACATTTTTCGTAGAAGTATGAACAGTGACATTTTTCACCAACCAAAAAGAATTTCCAACAACTTTCCCCTTCTATGTGTTATGTTTTATTAACAACAAAATAAGAGTAATGTTATTTACCACTATTGGTGTTACAACACTAGGCATAATTAACTAGATCACATAATGCTACCTTTAATTAAACTTGTGCACTTAGACGGGTGTTATAGAACTCGTGGGGCTAGGTATCATTATTTATGAAATAAACATAGTACAAATTTTGAAGAGTCTCAGCGTGACCTACAGCTAAAGGAGCAATAGAAAATAACTTACTCTGTCGGTGGATTGGGACAACAAATCATACATGGTGTGTAGTATTGCTGCCGCTGTTGGTTAGTTTCAAACTCAGTGCTTGAAGGGGATCCTGAAATTTATCGAAGTAAATTACATAGTTGTTATAAGCATACATGGTTGAGTACATATTCTTATATCAGTCTCGTGTTGCACCGTTACATCATAAAATTTGTCTGTTAGAACACACGCGAACCCATTGGCAATGTCATCGAATTTAGTTCATTGTTCCACCAGTAATTCTTATTCTCTTGGAACCATCATAGCTTCCAACATCGTTGTCAGTGACACCATCCATGTTAGGCAGAAGATCTGTAAAGCTCTCCATAAAACTTGGAACATTTAAAGAATTTGTAATATAAATGGAATCATTAATAGGATCCATTATTCTTCCGTTGATCATATGAAAATAATTTCCGACGTCGCTGATCGGCATGATGGATGAACTATCACTATGTCCAACTGTGGTAGGAATGGTACTGAACTTGTTCTTTGATGAGAAGTTCAATGTGGGGGAAAATTCATTAAAAATTGTAGACATATCTTTTGCGGGATTTGCCCATTCACTTGTCCAAACTTTAAGTATATCTAAACATGGTGGCCTTGGCGGCAGTGGCGGTGCTAGTGGTGGTGGAACAGTGGCTTTGTGGAGGAGCTGCACCTGAGAGTGGTAAGGGTTGGAAACAAGTTTTGACTCATGGATGAACCTGGTATTAAGTAAAATCAAACTATTATATAATATTATTAAATGATTTGAAAACTGTTCTTGGAATGATAACAGAGCAATTTGATATAATAATAATAATAATAATAATAATAATAATAATAATAATAATAATAATAATAATAATTTGATAGTAATTGCGCAAAATTTGAATAGGTTTTGATGGGTCACAATGTTTATATCAATCAGTGACTAAATTTGAGGTAAAATAAATGTTAAATAGATTAGTCCTTCATAAGATGCAATCAAATAAAAAAATATGCATCCTTTAAAAAAAAAAAAAAATCTTCCACACATTCATCTCGTCCTCATGTAGACCCCTTCTCTTTCTATTTTTAATTAATTAATTTCATATGTATTCCTGCAGCGAAAATTACATTGAATTAAAAGAAAGAAATATAATAGAAATTGGAAGAATTAAATTTTTCTAGTAACGCGAAACAACACTAAACATTTTAAGGTATATTGCTAAGTTGGCTGAAAAGCCTATACAGGATTCTGAGGTATATCAGAACCTTAGTTGCGAGTTCTTATTCATTATTTTATTTGAGAGATGCTACTTGTACAGGGGGGAGGGGGGTGGGTTTGTTGACAATCTCTCACACATGGGATGGGCGGGTGGATAATTTTTTTCTTTTTTTAATCACAATGGGGTCCACCACTGTGAGTGGTTGTCAACCACTTCGATACAAGTAGAATTACTCATTTTATTTTATGCTTTGTGGCAGCAAGTTGTTTAGAATATATTATATTCAACAATATTAGACGACATTAAGGATGAGAAGCATGTGACAAAATATCTAGACTAGCCAATATATTCCTGCTTAGAGTGACATTAAGGAAACTAATTTTATCTTCTGTAAATGATAAATCAAGGAGGGAAAGAGATTTGAAGCTGAAAATGACAGAACGAAAATGACAGAGAAAGTAAAAGGGATAGGCCTGCTGAATGCAGGGAAGAAGTTGAACTTTTCATTCAATCTTATTTAAGGAAATTACAATGCA
>CAIGRT010227651.1:0-12790 GCA_903798405.1 Fraxinus platypoda | reverse complement strand
AAACCGTAATAAAAATTCTCAAACCTAAACCAAACCGTTTTTGACCGGTTTGGTTTGGTTCAAAACCATTTCGTTGACGGGTCCACGTGGCACCAAACCGCCGGTATCGAAATTGCGGTTTCGGTTCGATTTTCCGGTTTGGCGATTTTTGCTTACAGCCCTAGACGATGGAGAGAGGAAGAAAGAGGTAACAACGTTACAACAAATCGAAAGGGGGATCTGAAATGACGAAAATGATATACGATGAAATACAGCAAATCAATCGTAGAGAAGAAGAACCGAGCGAAATCGAAAAGGGGATCTGAAAGGGCGAAAATAATACACGATGAAATACACCAAATCAATCGTAGAGAAGAAGAACCGAACGAAATTCTGCGAAATTTTACTGATTTTACAACATAGGATCACATTTAAAGTGGAGGAAATTTGTGGAATTCGTTAGGGTTTCAAAAGGGGGACACGAAATCGCGAGAGAGAGTGAGGAGGGGAAAAAGAACCATCTAGAGAAACCAAATGTGAGAGAGAGAAGCGTAAGAGGAAATTGAGAGAACAAAAGGTAAAAAAATATCTCCTTTTTTCCGGCTCGGCTAACCGGGTGGCTAAAAAATTGGCCATTTGACTTGGAACAGTAACTACAACCTTCCTCTTTTACATATTGTTAAGGATTAAAGAAATGAGCATTGCTAGTGGTACATCACCCCATACATAAGGGTCTACACCCCTCTCACATAGGGGGTGGGACCCGCTCGAATAAAAAAATATTATTTCAGTAGCTCCCACTCCTCCTGTGAAGGGGTGTAACCCTTGATGTACAAACTTTGATATATCACCCCCCATGTGAGGGGGTGTAGACCCTTATGTACATTGGTTGATGTACAAGTAGAAAATTTCTAAAGAAATACTACATGCTATTTTATCAAATATTATTGTTGACCAGGCTTTTTAGACATTTTTTAATTTACAAGTACGAATTAACCATTTTTTAAAATTCCCGTTCTTCCAATAATCGGGAATCAGTCATAAATCAAAATTAAGTAAAAGTACTCACTGAACTCTCCCCCATTTCGAACATCAGAAATCAAACACAGCATATCCGAAATTTGGAAAACCTATTTAACTGTTGTTTATCATTTGATTTTGGTTTTCGAAAATTGGTGAGCAGTAACATAAAATTTGACACTTGCAATTCAAATGATGTGTACGCGTGTTCGTGTAGGTGTAGGCATGGCGCTTCGCTATTGCGCCGGCAACTCTCTCTCTCCTCGCCGTTCGGCTTACGTCCCGCAGCACTCTTCCATGTCTATCTTCGCTCGTCAGGTACTTAATCTCATCTGATTCATTTGCATCTACATTCACATACTGCTGACGCTGTAAGTATTTCTTTTGTTTCTTTTTAATTTACTGTAATGGTGAATGATCTTCTCATTGGAACTCGATCCTGCTTTGCTGCTTGAAAAGTAAGTGCTAGGTAAGACAATTTATTTTAGTATTTTTACGGGGAAATTATTATGTTACCTGTGCATTTTGCGACTTCTAATTTGATTATTGAGTGAGTATCTGTTCAAATTTCAATGTCTTTTTCCCCCCATAATATACGTTTTTAGGCATCCATTAGACCTCGAAAGAAAAGATGTAGTAATTTCACACCTGCCCAGTATTCTTCCAATGAGTACTTTGAGTTTAAAATTGTGATCTAAAAGCTAGGAGACTGGATGTATTGCAGATGAACATGGAAGCGCAAAGTGTTGCTGCTCATCTGAACAGTTCTGGATTCATTCGAAGTCAGGGCCTTATTGGTGGGAAGTGGGTTGACGCTTATGATGGGAAAACTATAAAGGTCAACCATTTGTGAAAAAGGAAGTGTATTTACACCTATTGTTTGGTCATGGAATAATTTTGTTTTTCTCATGGCAGGTTTGCAACCCTGCTACGGGCGATGTTTTAACAAATGTACCATGCATGGGTGGGAAGGAGACGAATGATGCAATTGCTTCGGCATATGATGCATTTGTTTGTGAGTTTATTATGACTTATTTCCCTCATATTCTGTTGTCCCCTTTTAGAATTTGTTTTTTGGTCCTATTGTTTTGTAATTAAAAATTGACTTAGTAGGTCATCACATTGAGAATTAGAAACTCTAGTTCTATACCACGAAAATCGTAAAAAGATAATAGACACACAAGAATTCGTAACTTTATAGAGATTCGCTTCAATGTGAGATTATATCATTGTTCGTCGCTTTAGTAATTTACTATAATAAAAACAAGTTTACAAGCAAAAAATCGCACAATCTATCTTTTCTAATCCCTCTCTTTCCTTTTTGATGATAATATAAAACCTAATGATGGCTCCTCATTCATACGACAAATTAGGGCAAAATTACGTACTAGCCCCGCACAACGATAATAATTAGGCTCCATAACTTAGAAATCTTCCCCCTTAGAGCTAATCCACCATCAATGACTTATCTACAACAACAATAACTCCTCGATACTCAAAAGAGAAGTTCAATTGAAGTTGCACGCAACTTCAATTTTTCGATCAGATCAATCTTCATCTACGTATGAGTCAGATTCTGACTCCATTGAATCTTCTCAAGTGTCAAGACCCTATCCTTCAACGTCTATATGATGAAGTGCTTCATCCTTGCATGATAAACACGAGTCTTTGCTTAATGAATTGCACTTTGATTGTCACAATGCAACTCATTCTTCCCATGCTTGTGACCCAATTCTTCCAAGAAAGATTGGAACCATATCATCTCTTTGCTAGTTTTGGTCACAGCAACATATTCTGCCTCAGTAGTGGAAATAGCAAATATCTTCTGCAGCTTAGACACCCAACTAACTTAACTAACTGTTGTATCACCCAAAGTATATACATAACTAAATAGTATCGCAGATTAGGAGCAAAATGATATAGGATATTCATAGTTTTTCTTTTTCTCTCCCCTCATAGAGTATTTCTCCGGTCTGCAGTTTTGTTTTATTCTGTCTTTTATGAGTAATGAGTAATCTCACAAAAAATTATGGATTCTGGCTTATTGACCTTGTCTGTAGCTATATCGTACTTATTTCCTGTCATAAGTTCTAAACTATTGCTGATAAGAGATTCTTATTGTTGCATTTAATAAAATTTTTTGTTTCCATCACAATTACGAAATGAATCATTTTTTTTACAAATAGGAAAAAGAAAAAAAAAAAAAAAAAGCATTTTTTTACAAGATGAAAATGTATCAAATTTTGCAGTGTGTATTCAATGTGGTTTGTCTATTCTTACATTTCTGCATAGAACACCTGGTAGGAAAACATGACATCCTCGTAGCTAGCTTTGGTCACAGCAACATACTCTGCCTCAGTAGTGGAAATAGCAAATATCTTCTGCAGCTTAGACATCCAACTAACTTAACTAACTGTTGTATCACCCAAAGTATATACAGAACTAAATAGCATCGCAGATTAGGAGCAAAATGATATAGGATATTCATAGTTTTTCTTTTTCTCTCCCCTCATAGAGTATTTCTCCAGTCTGCAGTTTTGTTTTATTCCGTCTTTTATGAGTAATGAGTAATCTCACAAAAAATTATGGATTCTGGCTTATTGACCTTGTGTGTAGCTATATCGTACTTATTTCCTGTCATAAGTTCTAAACTATTGCTAATAAGAGATTCTTATTGTTGCATTTAATAAAATTTTTTGTTTCCATCACAATTACGAAATGAATCATTTTTTTACAAATAGGAAAAAGAAAAAAAAAAGCAGCATTTTTTACAAGACGAAAATGTATCAAATTTTGCAGTGTGTATTCAATGTGGTTTGTCTATTCTTACATTTCTGCATAGAACACCTGGTAGGAAACATGACATCCTCGTGTTAATCCTTGGAGCTGAATCAAAATTGAGTTTCATGTAACCTTGAAAATTTACATTATTTCCCTTACATATCAATTTAATTGGTGAAGCTTGGAGCAAACTCACTGCTGCCGATAGGAGTAAATGTTTAAGGAAATGGTATGATTTGATAATGGCCCACAAAGAAGAGCTTGGACAACTTATAACCCTAGAGGGAGGTAAACCTCTGAAAGAGGCCATTGGCGAGGTACGTGGCTCTCAAGTTTGTCTCTAGAAATGAAAGCATTGTGCATATGCATTTTAATATTTGGAGCATTCAAGAACTCGTGCAACACAGGTTAGCTATGGGGCGAGTTTCATAGAGTACTATGCTGAAGAGGCAAAACGTGTGTATGGTGACATCATTCCAGCCACATTACCAGATCGAAGGTTGTTTGTTTTAAAGCAGGTAAGCATGCCTTGATTTAATTTTCAATTCCAATTATGCTATGAATTCTCTGGCTTTAGGGCGTTCTTTAACATATTGGAGCATACCTATCCAAGAAGTCAGAAGGCAAATCAAAATGCTTGGTATGATTGTGCTTAATAAGGAGACATCCTTTGTCGTATTGAGAAACCATATTAATAAGGTTTGCATTACATGGGACACTATTTGGACACCTTAAATTACTTCCATGTTGCAACAAACTGATTGTTTCGGATACTCAGTTACACTTCTTGGACATTTAGCAAACCCTCAACCAACAAGCTTAAGACCAAAAAGGAACATGGCAAGATCTTAGCATTTATTGTAAATATTTTACTTTATAAAATAATATTCTCTCTATTGCAAATGGGTTGAGCCTTGTAGAAAGTAATACATATATCACATTCTATAAATGCATGTATTTCTTATGACCGGCAACCTGTAACAGTTAAACATTTTGTTGGTTAACATGTTCTCACCTGGTCTTCTTTTTTCCTATTTTTTTTCTGACTTCTTGCATGTTGTTCTGCACCATTGTTCTTAGTAAATAGATCCACTCAGGCATATTTTGTTAGTGAATGTTGTCAATAGAGTCACTAAAGGAAAAAAAATTTAAACATAGAAGGAAAATAAATTCTCTGAAAACAGAGATAAAATCTGTATTTCTCTCTATTTCAAAGTCATATTACAGCCCTCAATATATAGTACAATAGAGAGGGAGAAAAGGAAAATAATCTCCTAAATTAGGAGAAGGAAAAGTAAACCTAAATTAGCAATACTAATTACAGTAACTCTAAATAAGGCAATATAGAGATATGGTAATTTCAATGATTATGCAATCTTCAAGATTTCTAACACTCCCCCTCAAGTTGGATGGTAAATGTTAACCATTTCCAACTTGCATGTGAAATCGTCGAAACTTTGTCTAGCCAATCCTTTGGTGAATATATCTGCGATTTGCTCTTTAGTGGGAACATAGGTCATACAGATAACTCCATCCTCAACCCTTTCTTTGATGAAGTGTCTGTCCACTTCTATATGTTTGGTCCTATCGTGTTGAGCCGGATTAAGAGAAATGTTAATGGCTGCCTTGTTATCACAATAGAGTTTGATTGGAAGTTCTATTGTGACTTGTAGTTCTTCCAAGAGTTTCTTTAACCACAATCCTTCACATATCCCTTGAGCAACTGCCCTGAACTCAGTTTCAGCACTACTTCTTGCCACTACACTTTGTTTTTTACTTCTCCAAGTCACCAAAATTCTCCATACAAAGGTACAATAACCTGTAGCGGATCTTCTATCATCTGTTGAACCTGCCCAGTCTGCATCTGTGAATATTTCCACTTTCTTCCTTTCATTCTTCTTAAAAAATAGTCCCTTCCCTGATGAACCTTTGAGATACCTTAGAATTCTATATACTGCTTCCATGTGAATTTCCTTTGGGTTATGCATATGTTGGCTTACCACACTTACTGCAAAGGCAATGTCGGGTCTAGTATGAGATAGGTAAATTAGTTTTCCAACAAGTTTTTGGTATCTGTCCTTTTCGACTGGATTTCCATTGTCTCTTGTTTTCCTTCCCGCCTCCATAGAAGTGTCGCTTGGCTTACATCCAAGCATGCCTGTTTCTGTTAAGAGATCATGAATATATTTCCGTTGTGAAACGTTGATTCCCTTTTTTGATCTTGCCACTTCCATTCCTAAGAAGTATCACATTTGTCCTAGGTCCTTCACTTCAAATTCAGTTGCTAGACTTCTCTTGAGTCTTTTTATCTCCCATGTATTGTCTCCCGTTATGATTATATCATCGACGTATACTATCAAAATGATCTTCATCCCATTTTCTGATTGTTGGAAGAACATTGTGTGATCTGATTGTCCTTGCTGGTAGCCTTGATCCTTCAACACTTTTGTAAATCTGTCAAACCATGCTCTACGTGAATGCTTTAAACCGTACAAAAATTTGTTAAGTTTACATACCATGTTTTTCTCATTACCGTTCCCAAAACCTAGTGGTAATGTCATGAAAACTTCCTCTTCCAGTTCCCCATTAAGGAATGCATTTTTATTGTCCAATTGTTGGAGAGGCCAGTCTAAGTTAGCTGCCAAAGACAACAAAACTCTGATGGTATTCAATTTTGCCACTGGTGCAAACGTATCGGTGTAGTCAATGCCATAGGTTTGTATGAATCCTTTTGCCACCATACGAGCTTTATATCCTTTTATTGTTCCATCAGCTTTGTACTTCACATTAAAGACCCATTTGCAGCCTACTGGTTTCTTTCCTCTCGGTAAATCCATAACCTCCCAAGTTTTATTTTTTTCTAGTGCTCGCATTTTTTCCATCACTGCTTTTCTTCAATTAGGTATATTCAAAGCTTCCTGAATATTCTTTGGAACTTCTGTATTATCAAGGTTAGATGTAAAAGTAGGAAAGCCTGTAGAGAGAGTATTATAAGATATGAATTTTGATATAGGGTGAAGAGTACATGATCGAGTTTGTTTTCTGAGTGCGATAGGTAGATTGATATCTGGAATTTCTGACTTGGAGGATTTCGGAGCTATCATCGGTTCCAATTCTCTTGGTGCTTCGGGTGTGAGGTCCTCTTTGTACTTTGACGTTGGCCTTCTTGAGTAAACCAAGATCTCCTTGTCATTTTGTTTTTCTAAGTCTCCCCCTGAGATTAAGTTTTCCTCTATATATGGCACATTAGAGTTAGATGGTGTAACTGGGTCGATATTTGAAGTAAGAGGGAAGGAGATATCAAAGTAAAAAAACCTATCTTCACTTAAAATCTCCCCGTGAGGATAGGACTTTTGGAAGTAGGGTGTCATTTCAAAAAAAGTAACGTCAAGGCTAACAAATGTTTTCTTTGTTGATGGATCATAACATGTGTAACCCTTTTGAGTAGGTGAGTATCCGATGAGTACACATTTGATTGCTCTAGGATCAAGTTTACTTTGATGGTTGGGATGAATATGGACGAAGGAAGTACAACCGAAAACCTTGAGTGGTATGTTTGAGTTTAGACGCGAGTTTGGAAATGAAGCCTGAAGTCTTTGGATAGGTGATTCAAAGGAAAGAGGACGACTAGGCATTTGGTTGATTAGATATGTTGCTGTCAGAATAGCATCTCCCCAGAACATTTTTTGCATATTGGTAGTGAACATTAGGGCACGTGCTACTTCTAGGAGGTGTCTATTTTTTTGCTCAGCAATCCCATTTTGTTGGGGAGTGTCTACACAAAATCTTTGGTGAATTATGCCATGTTTTTGTAGATGGTCGCGTAGGTTGGTATTGAAATATTCTGTCCCATTGTCCGTTCGCAGAATTTGAATTTGTGTTTGAAATTTGTTTGAATCATTTGATGGAAGTTGGTGAATACATGTCGGACATCAGATTTTTCCTTCAGTAGGTAAACCCAACAAACCCTGGTATGATCATTTATAAACGTGACAAACCATTTTGTATGAGTTCGGTTAGGGACACAGGAAGGGCCCCATAAGTCACTATGAATTATCATGAATGGTTTTGATGGTTTATACGTGGATTTTTGGAATTTAGTGCGTTGGTGTTTTGCAAGTTCACATACTTCACAGTGGAAATCAACAGATGTTTTATTCAGGAAAATGGAAAGGAATACACGCCTTAAATATTGCCAATTAGGATGACCCATTCTATAGTGCCATAATAGAATATTTACTATCTCTAGAGTCGAACATAGAATCACAAATTGCAGTTTGACAATGTTTACCCACATCAGTGTTGTCAAAGTAGTATAGTCCCTCACACTCTTTAGTACCGCCAATCGTCTTCCCCGATGATAGATCCTGAAATACACAATGAGAAGGAGAAAATTTAGTAGAGCAATTAGAGTTTCTTGTTATTTGACTAACTGACAAAAGATTACAAGACAAGTTTGGGACATGGAGAATGGATTTTAGAGTAATAAATTCAGAGATACGAATACTTCCCGTTCCAGCGACAGATGAAAGTGATCCGTCCGCGATCTTAACTTTGAAATTGCCCGCACAAGGTGAATATGAAGAGAATAAATGATAAGCGTCCGTCATATGATCGGAAGCACCTGAATCAATAATCCAGGGTGTTTTATGATCTGATGAGACATGTAATGCTTTTAGGAAACTACCTTTGTGGGCTAGAGAACCCGAAGGACCGTGTGTGGAAGATTGACTTGATGTCCGAAGGTTGGAGAAGATTTGATTGAGTTTTTCTAATTGCTCGGGATTAAATGCTCCATTTTTTTGTTCCTTGGAATTTCCAGTTTGATCGACCAAAACTTGATAGCCACGATTTTTAATATTTTGTTTTGGTTTCCAGTCGAGGGGTTTGCCATGTAAATCCCAACAGGTGTCTTTTTTATGTCCTGGTTTACGGCAGTGTTCGTACCAGGGTCGTCCATTTTTTTGTTTATTACCCGACCCATGCGTTGCTCCTTTTGATAGTAAACGTGTAAGCCTAATATTTTTAGGAGGCCCAAATTGAGATAACATGGGCTGCCCAAACTGTGAAGAAGGCTGCCCAAATTGTGAAGACCTGGTACTGGACCCAACACTATTCGGCCCAACGATAAAGGGCTCAGCTTGTCCAAATTGAGGATATCCAGCAATCGGCCCAAATCGATCTCCAAGTCTTCGACGCCGGCTGTTCCGTCCTTCATCACTTTCTGTCGGCTTTCCTCTCTTCTCACTTCGGCGAACACCTCTCGTGTGGAAGGCAGTGGTTTTCTGCCCAAAATTCGTCCTCGAACATCATCTAAGCTACGATTGAGGCCGGCCAAGAATTCAAAAACTCGTTCGTTTTCAAGCCTTTTTTTGTACTTGATGCTGTCATCGGAACATTCCCACTCTTCTTCATAACTGAGATCAAGTTCTTGTCACAGGGAGAATATTTCCAAGTAATAATCGTTGACCTCTCTCTCCCCCTGTTTGGTTTGCCATAATCTAGTTTTAATTTCGACAATTTGGGAGGCATTTTCCGAATCAGAGTACCTCTCTTTAACGGCATCCCAGACGTTCCTTTGACGTTGTGACCTCTCTCTCCCCCTGTTTGGTTTGCCATAATCTAGTTTTAATTTCGAAAATTTGGGAGGAATTTTCCGAATCAGAGTACATCTCTTTAACGGCATCCCAGACGTTCCTTTGACGTTGGGAGGAAAAGATACGTTTTTCCTATGGATGGTAGCATCGAGTTCACCAACCATGCTGTGACCATGGAGTTTTTAGATTGCCATTTCAGTAGATGAGCGGCATTAGTTGGTTTCTTCGCTTCTCCGGTCAGGTAGCCCAATTTTCCTTTGCCATCGATTATCAATTTAATTGATTGAGCCCACTACCTATAATTTCTCCCATTCAATTTCTCCACTGTGAGTTGAAATGAAGAATTTTCTACTCCAGTTGATCCCATTGTATGGGTGGTTTCGACCTCACCGTGTGGGAATTCAGAAGTTGTAGAACTTTGACTGTTGACGGGGACTTCCGTCATTGATTTTGTAAGGCTTTTGAGAGCCTGCTCTGATACCATGAAAACAGAGATAAAATCTGTATTTCTCTCTATTTCAAAGTCATATTACAGCCCTCAATATATAGTACAATAGAGAGAGAGAAAAGGAAAAGAATCTCCTAAATTAGGAGAAGGAAAATTAAACCTAAATTAGCAATACTAATTACAGTAACTCTAAATAAGGCAATATAGAGATATGGTAATTTCAATGATTATGCAATCTTCAAGATTTCTAACATTCTCTTATGCAATATTTTACCTGATGGGATCTGTGGCTATAGAAGATCAGAAAATGCTCACTAATGAAGTGGAAAACCTCCTCACACTCTCTTATTTTACTTTGTGTTCAATCGTGTCCTTTTCTGCTATGAATAAACTTTTGATTATGATTGAATGTTTTGATGGCCAGTTTTTTATGAATTTGATGAGTTCAGGCATTCTATTTATTATTAGTTTACTGTGTTATAAGTTATTCCAAAGAATGTAAGTTCTCTTGCAGCCAGTGGGGGTTGTTGGTGCAATTACACCCTGGAATTTTCCTTTGGCTATGATAACTCGGAAGGTAGGTTTCAACTTCTGTCCTATGGTTGAATAAACATAACATTGTTACTTGGAACCACATTGGGAAAAGGACAAACTGGATTTTTTGTTTCAACTATTTACCAGGTTGCCCCTGCCCTTGCTTGTGGATGCACAGTTGTCATAAAACCCTCTGAACTGACCCCATTGACTGCATTAGCAGCAGCCGACCTCTCCATTCAAGCTGGAATACCACCGGTGAGTCTGATTTTAAAACATTTAAATACAGAAATCTGTATATGTTGGCATTGACATCATGGACGAAATCACTCTCTATTAAGCTAGAAACTACTGAAATGTAAGGTTGAGTTCTTATACTTTTGTCATGGTATTATGCACTATAGGATGAGATTGGAGTTGTTTTTGATATTCTTGCCTCATGCTCAGAGAGAATGGGAACGACTCCCCCTCTCTCTCTATTACTATCCAAACATACGGGCCTTTCTAAGTTGATCACATATCACACGTGGATAGGTGGATTTCAAAGTTGTTCACTTTGTTTAAATACAATTTATACCTTCCTTCTACTGGTTAACTGAATTTCTCTTTCATCATAAATGGCTCTCTCTTAGTTTTAGAAGCTAATCAAACATTTAGAAGTTTTTATCTTATATAGCAGTCAATGCCTACTAATTTTTGCCTATGCAACTAAATGAGGTGATTTTGTGCTTGATGTGTTATTCGCTTGTATTTTATAAACCACGTGAAACCATAAAATTATGCTAATTGAATCAAGCTGTATGGCGATGATGAGGGAAAGGATGAAGAAAATTAGAGGACTAACTATATTATCAAATCTAATGGCCTGGACATTTCTCTAAACGCATTATGAGTTGGAATGACTTAATGTGATCTGTAACGATTATCCTTTTTCTTAAGCAATTACACAAAAACTGATCCTTTCCCACTAAATGTTATGACATTTCAATTTTGTTTCCTATTTCTTATGTTCTGATTGAGATGATTTATACAAGTCAGGGTGTGGTAAATGTTGTAATGGGAAACGCTGCTGATATTGGAGAAGCTTTACTTGCAAGTTCACAGGTTTCCGCTTAGCTTTTCTGTTTAAACAATCGGATGCTCGAGCGCGCACACACAAAAAGGTTACTGAATGTTTTCTCGAACTTATTTAGGTAAGAAAGATAGCATTCACTGGGTCAACAGCTGTCGGAAAAAAATTAATGGCAGGTGCTGCTGGGACTGTGAAAAAGGTATGCAATTAGGGTTCCTGAACTCTCAAATTCATAACTTTTGATACTATCTCATGTCAAATTCTCATGCCTGTAGGTCTCCCTAGAACTTGGTGGCAATGCACCTTGCATAATCTTTGATGATGCAGATCTAGAAGTAGCTCTGAAAGGAACTGTAAGAAAGCAATTTATGTCATTCTTGAAATTATCACGTGGACAGTTATTCTTATACCTAATGATGATTTCGAGTGTTTTATCCATTTACCACGCAACATCTCCCCTCTCAGAGCAATTTCTAGAGAAAAAATGTGGTGTTCTAGTCTAGAGCACTATAAATTGGCAGACATCAAGGGTTTTTAGCTTATTGATATGCCAAAATCCAAATTGGAATTGCATGTTTTGCTGTAATCTTGTTGGATGGAAATATTATTCAACATTCTCAACATGGTGGTTTTCCTTTGCCTTAAACATAGAAGCTTGGCCTGGGTCCTTTTTAATTTGCAAAAGTTTGTCTTGTGGAATAACTGATCTAAATTCCCCCTTCTTCATTCCAAAAAGTAAAGTGTACCAAAATGTTTTCATGTCGAATAAAACCTCTAAAATAGTTAACAATTGACAGTGGTAATATACATAGAATAGAAAGATTTACAAGTATGGACAATGACAGGAAACTGAAGCATAGATTGGTAATGGCAGACTGTATAACAACAGACCTGCTTTTTAAAGCACACAAGTCTAAAATTGACCTGCTTATGGGAGTTGGAGAATTATTGGAGTTTTCCGCGCAGGATGGGGAGGGGGAGGGCTTTCTTTATTTGTTTAAATTTGCAATTTTTTGAGTTCATCATGGACTGGTCAGTGACCATTAAATTCACTGTCAAAGTATCTCTGTCTTTTCAATTTTCTTGAAGCTGCTACTTGGATTATAAAGTTTTCGCAATATGGGATTCTAAGTCTGTATATGTGGACGAATTTGGTCTTCGTGTTCATATTCATATTCATATTCTAGTGTTGTTTCTGTTGAAGATATGGAAAGAATAATCTCTATGATATTTTTCCAATAGTGTAGGAATATTTTCCTTAATAGTTGATTGTATAATTATTATGCAATCTTTCCTTTTAGAGTTATTTATAGCCCTATAAATAGGATCTTTTACTTTGTAATAAAAAAAAAATTTGTT
>CAIGRT010227648.1:1304-11479 GCA_903798405.1 Fraxinus platypoda | reverse complement strand
TAGTGTTAGCCTGTCCCACTATTTATAATAAGAGTTAGGAAAACCTTAGGAAACCCTAGGTATTACATAAAAGACCTAAATACCCTTTAACAGAAATAATTTACATGAACAAAAAAATCAAATGTAAGGGGATTGTATGGAGTTTATGCACTCTTTGTTGACCTTCAATTGCTTCATACGTGTAAAGCTCATAATCTCTACACTTCTTTTATCCTCACTCCAATGCAACCCGTCAACTCCTTTTCAAAAAGATTAAACATTTTTGGGGTATGGACATTAACTGCATGACTTAAAATACCGCACCTTATGGACAGACGAGGAACACCATGTTTGCATCGGTAATCATCTTCCAATTCAACCAAGCGCATTTCCTCTATTTTCTTCTCATAGTGGTGAACAAAATTAACAAGTTCCATTTTCTAGGTAGAAATTTGATGAAAGATATTATTTGTGCTCTCACTCCTTTGGGTGGACCTTATATTTACTGAAAAAGTATCCAAATTAAAATCATGACACCACTTTCCTCGTAGTGAATACAATTTCTTTAGCATGAGTGACTCTTGAGGTCAAAAATTTTAATCATATCATCCCAAGAAACTTGAAATTCTTCTTCACTATAACACCCATGGAAACATTTATTGAACTGCCTTTTGAACTCTAGAGTTCTGTAATAGCTACTAAGATGTTGTATAGCATTCTTAGCAATATGCCAAGTGCACAATCGGTGTTATGTATGTGGAAAAATACTTCAATTGCATTTGTCATTGCTTTGTCGTCATCTGTAAAAATAGTTTTCGGTTGTCTATTTCCCATGGACTCCATAAATGACTAAAACAACCAAACAAATGATTCAGTGGTCTCATCTAATAAAAATGCACAACCGAATAAAACATTTTTCCAATGATGGTTAACTCCAACAAATGGAGCACGTATCAAATTGTACTTACTAGTACGAAAAGCAGTATCAACATCACCAAAGCAATCATATTTTAACTTTGACCTGTTCTCTCCAAAAAATAAATAAATTTGTCATCCGATTAAATCGATCCACTTGCATTGAGTAGAAAAAGTTAGGATCCTCACTTTGCTTTAACTTAAAATGGTTTAGCAAAGTTTGTCCATCTCCTGCTTCAATCATTTCACCTTTTCTTCTTTGCAAATAATTTCTCATATCCTTTTTGTTTAATCCAACATTTCAGCTTCACCGACCTCATTTGCTAAATAAAAGTATGATTTTATTGGTCCTATATTGGCATTAACCATGGAATTAATGACATCTGCTTGAGTATTAGACACCCTACGTCCTGATCCAAGAAATTGTCTTTCTTCTGGTCTAGCAAGTTCGTGGTTATGATGGGTATTGATATGAGAATTTTTTTTATATTCCACCATCAACTGTAAAACGCACCATAAATTTGCAACCTGTTCTTGTCTCTAATCTATTATATTTCCTCACTTCAAGTAACTCTCCGTCCCTTTGAAACCATTCCTTTGAACATAAAAATTCTCGTTATTTAATATTTTTTGATGCATCTCTTCGAATATGCCCCTTGCGGATACTAAATCCTTTTCTAAGAGCATATGAATTACATATATTATAAGCTTCTTCATCAGAACATACTTCCATTCCCACATTGCGTTCTTCATAAATTTTTTCTCTACTACTTAAATGCTCCATTGAATAGAAAACCTGATTAAAAATACTAACATATTAAAAACCCATAGTAAAACCCATTCAACCCACATTAATATCAACAAAATAAATACAATAGAAGATGATTTTACTTTCCCATTATATAATATAAACACTTAAAAATTTAGAGATGAAATTAATAAATTAAAGCGTACCTATGGTTTTGCTGGGTTGTGGAATGTCCAGAAAGTGCTTCCAACAAGAATTTGAAGAGAGAGAAAATGCTTCTTTAGAAGATGGGTCCAATTTTTAAGGAGAGAAAAAGAAAAAAGCGGGAACATAAAATAATGGAGCCCAATATACTTTTCAATTAAAAAAATATACAATTGGCAACGTTAATTTAAAATTATACACGTGTTATTCTATGATAGGGTGGGCATTCCGCATGGGATGGTATGACTGCTCCACGCAAGATTTTCTCCTGTTCAATGCTATGCTCATTCAGCATGTCTGCAGATAGTTTTAAGAGGCTCATACGATTGAAAAATTAAAGACATAATTTTGGCCCGAAGCTGATGCCACTTTGTTTAACTTGCACTGAAGTTGGGATGTGGTAAATATTGTTATGGACATCTGAATTTTGTGGAAGGCAATGGACATTTGTTATCATCATAGATGACTGAACATCTGTGCAACATTACAGGATATGATTCCCTTACATGTACTTCGTGCATTTTAAAATGAATTGACACATCATCTTGGTAAGGCTTCACTTGTTAATTTTCTTCTTTTGGAGTATCCTTCTTACTCCACGTGGTTGATTGTGTTTCTCTGTCCTTGTTGTCTCTTCTCTCATCAAATTGCAAGTTCGCAGTTCCACACCAGTACTTACAACTCAACCAGCATACCTCTACCATCGCCAACAAATCAGAATCCCCAATTCACATCTGCATTTTTATTGCAGCAAATTCCTAAAGCAAGGATACTCAAATACTTCCAAGTAGCTTCCAGCCTGCCATCATGCAGACAATACCTTCCAAAATATATCCACCATAACAAATTACCATTCCCTATTCATACAAAAATTTACCATTTCCTGTATTAATGGTCCATATGTTGTAAAAATGCAGGAAAGTTTTCAGTTTTAGGTGTCTCGACATTATTTTGAAACATCCCAAACAATAGAAGCCATTCATTTCAAACTGGATTGAGTACCAATTGAAGTGATATTACACCTTTTCAACTGAAAATTTGAAGTTTCTTGAGATTTATCACTTATAAATCCATAATTTAGGCTGAGTGGAGTTCATATACGTACTCAGAATGAACTAATGGCATCTGAATGACCCTGATTTCTTTTTTCTGCTTTTTATTTGTATCGTATAATCTTGCTTAATAAAGTATTTGAGCATGTCTTATGTATTTATTCTGATTGCTTAGTATTCTGATATATATGAACATGTTCTGATTTGATTTGGCTATACAAAAATACACTAAATGATGAACTTCAGAAATTTCTAGTATACCATCTGTGTTCTACCCACGAATATGTTCGTGGGTGTTTCCGTACTTACACTATGAATGGTAAGCCCCACCTATTCCTTTAACATTGGAAGTGTGCATCTGAAGCTCTTGAGGGGCTAGAAATGCTTTTATTTGGTTTAAAATGCTTCAATGCTTATGCAGCTCTACAGCGTGGAACTTATTTTGGCGAAGAAATTGTTTCCAAAATATATGTTTCTACTTGCTACTAATGGTCGAACTCTTCTGTGTGTAGATTGCTCATATGAAGAAAGAGATTGATGCTATTCGGGCCAAG
Organism: Fraxinus platypoda; assembly: GCA_903798405.1. Classification (NCBI taxonomy): domain Eukaryota; kingdom Viridiplantae; phylum Streptophyta; class Magnoliopsida; order Lamiales; family Oleaceae; genus Fraxinus; species Fraxinus platypoda. The sequence continues at coordinate 8,027 of CAIGRT010227648.1, read as the reverse complement.
GATATTGCTCAAGGTGGGTTGACACAGGGACAACAAACTCAAATTGCTCGAAATGAACAGAGGATATCACAGGTATAATCTGTAATATATTAAATATCACATCAAGTGGGAATCATTTTTTGGACGATTCTATCCTTACTATAATTCAATTATTTCAATAATGCCTTACTTTTCGTTTTTCAATATGTATTTATTTATTTCAATAATAGGACGATTCTATCCTTAATATGTCCTTGTTTGAGCCCCATTTTGAAGAAAAAGTATATTTTTGAATAGTGAGTTTTTGGAGAATATTTGGTTAAAAAGTAAGAATTTTTTTCCGATTTACGTGAAATTATTTTATTTACGAATGTATGGTTGAAAATGAGTTTTGAAAAAATGAGTTTTTGAAAAAATGGGGCTCAAACAAGGGATATAATTCAATTATTACAATAATATCCTATTTTCGTTTTTCAATATGCATTTAATTTATTAATCATTTGAACAATATTATCAATAATTATTTTGTCAACTATTTAGTTATAATGAATGTACATTTGACACATTCATTGCCTTACTTTTCGTTTTTCAATATGTATTTGATTTATTTAATAGTTTGAACAATATTATTATGAATTATTTTGTCAATTATTAATGTACATTTAACATATTCATTCCACTTGATTGGATAGTAAATTAAATTAATTAATTTTTTTGGAACAAAAGATGAATTTTTTTAGAGTTTTCTTATAATTGATTTATTTAATGAATGTTAAGATATAGAGAAGGTAAATGGAGGGATATAATGCATATCCATATTAAATAATTTCAATTGATATATTTAATACACGTTAAGCGAATATGAAGAAATGATAATATTCATTGGATGCTTAGATCAGTTTAAAAATGTAAATGGATGGACTATTCTAATTGACTTCCTCAACTATTTAAATTGTTTTTACAAACTGGTTTTTATTTCATTTGAATCTAAAGTTCATTCCACGTAAACAATTTGTATTAATTATTTTTTATATTCTCACATTTTATAATATTATTTTTATAGCATCTATAAAGTATTTCAGAATAACGTGCAATACACGTTCAACTATGACTAGTATCAATAAAAAAGGCATAGAACGAGGAGTTCTTCAGCTTTACCCTTTATCCCTTTCATCTTCTTTTACCTCCTTCAACTCTATGTTCTGTGTTGAAACAAAAGTTGCTCATTCTCTACACATTTCAAAAAAATAAGTTTGTTTTTCCTTAGCAAGTGAATAAAACATGTTTTGCAGCCCTTGCTGCTTATAATTTAAATTACATTTTTAAATTGAGTCTTTTTGGTAATTCAAGTGCTCAATTTTTTCTTAGGTTATGGAAGAACTTGAAAATTTGGAAGAGACTTTAAATGAAAGTATCCAGGAAAGTATAGGTGCAAGAGCAGGAAGGACGTTCCATGGTAAGAAAAAGGGAGCAACGGAAGATGATGACGACGACTATATGAGGTACTTCCAAAGAGAGATACTGTTTGAGTTAAGCCTGTCTTAAAGATAATTATTGTTCAAGTAGAAGAATCTGAGTACCATTAAGCATCACCTTCTTATTACGGTTGATGCGAAGTGCATAATTTGCATGAAAGCAGTGGTTTTTCTGTTCAATTACTCATCTATAAGGTTTATGGTTCACTTAAAGCTGATATCTGAACCTTATTATCTGTCGAATTGATGCATTGCTTCCTACTTGTTTTCAACTTAACAGTGATGATGATGAGTTCTATGATCGGACACAGAAACCCTCCAAAAGTAGAAGTGGTGAAAAACACTCAATAGAAACTGCCAATTCTCTTCTTGATAAGAAGGATGCGATTGTTAAGGAGATGGAAGAAAAGGAAAAAATGCTTTTGGATGAGGACAAAATGGCACAGACAAATGAGGTTGCTGAAGCTGGAGATGCACTTGATGCATACATGACTGCAGTTTCATCTCAGCTAGGTATGAATCTTTGTAGGGTGAACATTTTATTTATTTTTTCGTCACCTTACTTTCAAATCTGTCATTCATGAAAGTGATTTATTTTTCTATTTTAAGTTGTATTTTGTATTTTTTGAAAACTGAACTAGTTAATTCGGTGCACTGATGCATGTCTTAGCATCCTAGGAAAATTGGCACCTCTTAACACTCAACAAGCATTCTATATTCATGCTATTACCCTCATAATGTGCTCTGATAAATAAGGGTCCTCCTCTCTTTTGAATGGCTAGGCTCCATTATTTTGTAGGAAAATACAGGAAAAAGGTTCCCATGAAATATATTTTTAATATCCTAAAAAGAAGATTTATCATCCTTGTCTGGAATTTGAACTGGCCCAAACAATCGAAAATTTTGATCATCAGAGGGAGCCTCTGTGGTGGTTTGATCTATCCATCTTCTGCATTCATAATTTTATGTGGTAACTCACATGCCATCGAGCATTTTCCTGAGAAGTTGGTTTTCTCTTTTGATTTCAGTTCTTGATAATAAAGAGAAGATTAGAAAGGAGTTGTCAGTTCTCCAATCAGAGATGGATAGGATCCTGTACTTGCTGAAGATTGCCGATCCTACAGGAGAAGCTGCTAGGAAAAGGGTATCGGAAGCAAAGGAGCCAAAACCTATTGTGAGCAAAAGCCCTGTTTCAGCTGCTTCAGATTCACGCAAACGCCCCTTATTCGAAAAGAGTAAAAGATCGGAAGCAGAATGTTCGTTGGATAGATCCAGTCCGGAAATGGGTATTAGAGATGAAGTACCAGAATCTGGCAAGAAGTCTGAAGAGTCAGAGTTAGTTACTAATGAAGCAAAAAGTGAAACTACTGTTAATACGGATCCAACCGACAATGGTGCTGCTAAATATAGTGTTGCTAAGCCCCAGTGGCTTGGTGCCGTAGATGACAGAAAAAAGCAAGAAATTGCACAGGAAGTAACAGTAGACACACAGGAGAATTTTCAGTTTGTTGACTACAAAGATAGAAAGACTATTCTGAAAAATCCAAATTCTGCTCAGGTTAACTCAGGAATTGAAGATGCGGCCCCTGGTCTAATAATAAGGAAGAGAAAGCAAGATGAGAAATCCAAGGTTAGTGAAGTTGAAGATTCTGAACAGCCGATTAGGGCTGAGATTATAGCAGAAGAAGCTGTGGCTTTATTATTGAAACATTCAAGACCCATCAATGAAGATGTGCCACTTGAGAATCAAGTCAGGAAGGATCATAAAAAGCCTAAAAGAATGGTGGGTCCCGAGAGACCATCATTTCTCAATGATGAACCCGACTACGATTCTTGGATGCCACCTGAAGGTAAAAAATCACCTTTCACTTCACTGATGAGGGTGCTTAATTTGTGGATACATGTGTTTTGACTATGTATTCTAAGTTTTGTACCACTTGCTTTTCCAGGTCAATCAGGTGATGGGCATACCTCATTGAACGATCGTTTTGGTTACTAATATTACAGGTGCTTACTTGATCACACATCTTCTCAGGAAAAAAAGTGAAAAATGCTACGCAGACCGAGAGTTGTGCATTTTATTACTGAATCGTATAAGAACATGCGTGTAAAAGGAACTGCTCTCAATGTGCTGTTCCATTTGTTTAGTAAATGCTAATCATCACTTGTTTAAATAACTGACTGGTTATTAGTTCATAGATAAAGGATATACTGGACTGATTATCTGTCTCTCCCTCAGCCTTTCTTTTTCTCTTCTGACAGCCTTGTGTTTGCAACTGAGTGGTACATTTTATCGTCAAGACTTGAAATTTACCCTGATCCTTGACATGAAAGCCATGTTTTTACCTGTATTTAAATGAAACTCTCTAGTCCTTTTGCCACTGTTATTGTACTAAAAATCAGATTTTTAGTAAATTTTGATAAAATTTAATGAAATACATTATTAAAAAGTTGAGTCTATAAATGTGTGATTAAAGTTAATTTTTGATTTTTACTGAGATTTTTAATCCACGCCAAACAGGATCCATTCAATTTCCTTGAGAAATGTTAAATTAAACAACTTTGTTTTATAAATGTGTGATTAAAGTTAGTTTTTGATTTTGACTTAGATTTTTAATCCACGCCAAACAAGATCCATTCAATTTCCTTGTGAAATGTTAAATTAAACCACTTTGTTTTAAAAGTTTAAGCTTAACACCTGCACAAAAACAGTTTAATACACGTCAAACTCAAGCAACAAATAACATATTTTGAACATTCCCTTATCTTGATTTCTTCCAAAATCCGAACTCCATTTGCTAGTGCTGAAGCATTAAAATGGTACAAATACAAATCTGAGCCTGGAACCGATAGATTATTTGAAAACAGGTTAATACATGTCAACTCAAGCTACAAACAACATATTTGGAACCCTTTTTTTTTTGTGATATTCTAATCCAACTTTAAATTTGTCATTACAAGTAAAAGAATATACAAATGTTGATCCCCCGAACAAGATCATGGCAAATACTCGTTCAGCTAAATAATATCACATAAATATCCATCCACTTGATGGCAAAGCTCGAAATCTTGACAGAGCAAGTATCGTGTATTTTCAAACTTCCTCCAAACAAAATGGATCTGGTATTGTCCACCTCATACTACAAGGTATGAGAAGATTCTGCAGTACCTTTGATGTAGAATCTCTTTGACCACTGTACAAGGAACTCCAGGGTTTAAAGATGATGAACAGAAAGATTTGTTAACATTATGTACATACAACCTTGATCAATGAAAGGATGAAGCCAATTCGTCGCCATTTTCGTTCACTGGAGGCTAATTGAAGCATGTTCGCATATATCATCGAGGCCAACAAACACCTCGAGTTCATTTAGTTGAAGAAATAGGGAGACTCCAAAACATCTCTCAGATCGAAGTCCCCCCGTTCTGGCAAGGGAGGGAAAGACAATGAAGGGAAGGACTCTTCAAAACTCTTCAACAACTGTTCAAATGAAAGACAGTACAATTAGATGTCAAATAAATCTTCTACTTCATGGATGGTAGTGCACTGGAAATAAGGTAGGAACTAGTAAATGCTATTAACATTTAATTCATTGTATTGTTACTTGGAACATATGCCATGCAAATAATGATAGGTGCAAGCTTTTGGTCACAAAGGTGATATATAAATTTCACCATCTTATTTGCAAGGATTTCGTAAGGTTTCAACTTTAGGCTTTTTTTGACATGAATTACGTTATATGCTTGGATGGTATTTTGCTGAGTAGATACTTGTTTCCAGAACCAATAGACCAAGTGCGCTCATTAAGAGCATTTTTGGCTTTGCTTACATGCAACAAAAGAATCCAATATTTGGCTTTTCATTTGCTTTTTTTAAGCAAAGCCAAACATGCTCAAATAGCCCCGATTCAAAGGTTTCCCTTCTTATGGCATCTTTTACCATTTAAAGTTGATTTGATTTGACATAATGTTTTCCTATATAGACTATTGAAAGTTCTTTTCCAGTAAAATGAAGCAATTCAAAAGTGGAGGATGTCCAGATACTTTACATTCTCTAGAATGGGTGTTTCGTATAGTTCAACGAACTTCTCTCTCAATATCCTGTTCATTTTATCCACATCACATGCATGTGTCCAGTATGAATCATGAACTCCTGTAATCAAATGTAGAACGTAAGGTAATTTGCAGGTCAAAGATCGGAAATGGAGGATATCAACATATAGAATGTGAGACAAACCTGCAAAATTCAAGCCTGCTTTTTTGCATGCAACTGCAGTCATCATCATATGTGAACCATCCAGGGAATGAACAAAATTTGGTGGAAAAGCTGTCCTCTGCCTCTTGACCATTATCTGAAATAAATAAACAATAGTAAATTTTTGTAATATGGGTTCAGAAAATTGCAAGAAGGGGCATAACAATCAAGAGATAAAATCAGCCTACATTCATCAGATGCACAATAGTTTTGTGCTCAGCGACTAATACAATAATATAATAGATCGTGTTTGGCTAATGCTAAGCTTAAAAGTTAATTTAAGATTGTCAAACATGTTTGAGCTTTTAAGAAGTTAATTAGCTCAAACATTTCCGAGGTTAATTTTAAGCTGAAGATGGATGGTTAAAGTACCCTAAAATGTAAAGCAAAGTTGCAGTCTCATTCGATTGATATGTAAAAGCCAATGTATTGTACTCGTGCAAGACAAGATTTCCTTCTGAGGCATTCCTTAAATATATGATCTTGATAAACAACATACTAGCTACATTCACAGGTTCATAGACAATAAAAAACAAAAACAATGAGAGGTTATCAAGCCACCTTATCTGTTTCACGCTGCAGTGTCAAAACCTGAAGAGAAGTCTTAACCTGCACATCATAAGACCACAAAAATCAATGACACGAAAATTATGGTTTTGACTCCATAATAAATTTTAAAAAGGGAGTAAATGACACTTACCAGATGCCTTCCTACTTTCCGGTAAGGTTGGACAACAGGGAGTCCAAGTGGAGTTGTCCACTGAACTGGCTGGTTTTCAGATGCAATTATCTGTCCAAGGTATGTAGTCACTAGTCAATGAGTACGTAATATCCAACTAATTGCAAGGCCACTGAATTGCAATTTGAAACACAGAAAGATTCAAACACATCCAATTTTGGTCTTGTTTGAGGAAAATCTAAAAATCTTACAACTTCAATTATCTAGTAAATCTGCCAAGCAGTTCCACTGTAATTTTTAATAATACCCCCCCCCCCCCCCCCCCCCCCCCCCCC
>CAIGRT010227612.1:0-10129 GCA_903798405.1 Fraxinus platypoda | reverse complement strand
TAATCAATGGTCATCGCCGGGCGTGTCGACAACATCCTCTCTCTCGACGTCAACCTCATCCTCGATGATTGTTTCTTCAGAAGCTGACAGCTTGAGAGAATCAGTAACCTCGGTAAGGCCCTGTAGCTGCTCGAGGATGACATCGAGGAGCTTGGCCCTAAAAAATGCTCGAGCCTGTTTGAATGCAAAATTGTAGGAACCCAGCGCATAAGCCCCTTTGATCACGGCAAACTCATTGGACTTTTTAAAGTCCTCGACCGCTTCAAGTCGAGCAGCAGTAAACTTGGACTCAAACTCTTTAGTCCTTTGCTCGAGCTCGAGCTTCACTTCTTCAGCTTCATCCTTCGCCACCCCGATCTCATCCTTGGATTGGCGCAGGCTGGCCTCGAGCTCAGTTATCTTAGCCAAGTTCTGGCCACATTCGACTTCGAGCTCCGCAACAGTCGGGTTCGGAGCTCAAGGGCATTTTTCAGCTCGATCAATTCAGTGGAATCAGCCTCGCCCTTCAAGGACATCCCTCGAGAAACGCTGAGCACCTACACAATGTGAACATATCGACATCAGGAAAGCATGTGACAAGACCTTACGGTCGAAAATGGTAAAGCGCAAGCTTACTTTCAGGGCCAAGGCCTACATTGTCCTCACACCTTTCTCGAGCTCCACTTCACAGTATTTTTTCATGATATCGGGAAGGTGGGTACAATTATCTCTTCCATCAGAGCTTCGAGCTTGGGGTAGCGTAGCATCGTGCTCGAGATCGATGACGACAGCAGATGTCCCAGCTACTGTCACCGGGGTTGCCGTAGGCTCAGGCACACCATCCCGAGGAGGTTGGCTGGAAGACTCTCCAGGACCTTTTTGAACCCCGAGCGCATCACCTCGGGGTCTCTTCTACCTCTTTCTTTGATCAGGGGCTCGAGTTTGTGGAACCTTCGATTTCTTGCTCGTCGCCAGTCTCAATGCCTGAAGATCAAAAGTCTTGTCTCTTGCAGAATAATGAAATTATCAGCTCGAGGGACGTTCAGGATTCAATGATGAATAAAAAACATAATTGTTAAGCCCTACCCTCCAATCCTCTCACATTCGCGAGATCGAGGATGTCATCCCCGAGCATGTCATCGAGATCATAACATAGAGGCTCGAGATCTTCCAAGTTCTGTCTATCTCTCTCTAAAATTTTGAAATAGGCCTGCCACTCGTTAAATCGAGGAGTGTCCGGGATAGTCCACTGAAGACTAAAAGGATGATCGGGGTCTTGCGGATGAATAAAAAAATATATTTGCTTCCACCCCTTGAGGGAGTTCGGCATTTTGGGAATCTTAAACCTACTTTGGGTTGACACGTAGACAAAGCAATTATAGCCCGGTAATGACTTAAGCTCGAACACCATCCTAAAAAGGTCGAGCCTGGGGGTTATAGACAGGAGCCTACAAGCTATGAAAAAATACATAATCATCCTCCACGCGTTAGGGACGAGCTGTCCTGGACACATGAAGTGTTCGACGAAAAACTCTATGAAAAAAGGATGAAGAGGCCACCTAAGCCTTCAATGAGTCCCTGAAAACTCCATCTCGAGCACTAACTATACTGTCCTCGGGCCCAGGGGTTCTAATATCACACGCCAGCACAAGCCCAAACTCCCTAGCTATAGCTATTACTTCATGCTCCTTGTATTAACCTTTAAGGTCAGGATAGTTTAGAATAGGCCTAGCATCTACGGGGACTGCCACGGGGTTAATTGAATGACCAACATCATCGGGTGTTGAACTCGACCCCGAAGAACTATCAGAAGACATTACTAAGATCTAACTTAAAATTATCTACAAGTCTCGAGGTCTTACCTTAAATGAATAAAAAGCCCGAGGTGGTCCGAGGAGGTTTCAGGAAGTGAAAAGTGAGAAATGAGGTGGGGCATGGGGGTATTTATAGGATTCTGAAGAAGATCAAAGGTCTCTCAGATCCTAGCCCTTCATCCTGCCACGTGGCGAACATCTACCATCCTAGGACAATTATTAGCTCGAATGTCGAGGCCACTGTCACACCATAGGAAACCCTAGGCTGAGCATCCCATTGCCATGGCCGCACAGCCATTTCAAAGGCTGGGCTGTCTATTTCCAAGGTTGTTCAGTCCAACTTGAAAGGCTGAGCAGCCCAACTTCAAAGACTGAGCAACCTATTTCGAAGGCTGCCCAGTCCAATTTCAAAGACTGAGCAGCCTATTCCTAAGACTGTTTAGTCCAATTCCCATGACTGTTTAGCCCAATTTCGAAGGCTGTCCAGTCATATTTCAAAAGGTTGAGCAGCCTATTTCCAAGGCTGAGCAACCCAACTTCGAAGACTGAGCAACCTATTTCCAAGGCCGTCCAATCCAATTTCCAAGGCTGGGTAGCCTATTTCCAAGGCCGTTCAGTCCAATTTTAAAGGCTGCTCAGTCCATTTTCAAAGGTTGTCCAGTCCAATTTCAGTCGTAATCCCGAGGTTGGTCGTCCCTATTGCTATTACCTTGTGCATCACATCCCAAAATCTCGAGCATGAGACTCCGATAATGATGCACGGGGGCCAGTGATGATCTCAATAATTGGTTATCCCGAGGAATAAGCCTGAGGATACATTTTCCCAACGTTTCACCATTTCGTTTTTTCACCTCGAGTGTGACTCCTCGAGCTATACTCCTCGGCCATTGTGCTTTCCTCAAGATCATGACTGAGCCTAGTACCGTGCAGCCCCCGACTCAAGGCTTATCCAAACTTCAAAGAAAGAGAATCATAGTGTTAGTATGTTACTTCATCCTAAAAGGATTCTACCATCAGAATTCCACTTCTATCCAAACACATGGATAATATGAAACCAATCAATTGGATACTTCCAATCATGTTGGAACTCCTAGGGATCTCAACATTGCGATCCTACTAAGACTGTGTCACCAACCTTTATAAATACATCATTCCAATTCATTATTAAGGTACGTTTTTACATAATTCTTTAGCAGATACATTTTCATAAATCCTCTCTCTTACTTAAGCATCGGAGGGGCGACAAGGAAACACCTCGACACCTTTGTTTCAGGTACCGGAAGACCTCGTTCGTGCTCATTCTCAGTCGCCAAGATCGAAAGTCGACATGTACGATTTTTGGTAGCATTACCTATGTAGGATAACTTTAAACTAATTTTCCTCCAACACAAAACCTCTTCCAATTCATCACCTTGAACTCCAATTTCTTATTCACCTGAACATCATTTTTGGCAAGTAAATATATGATTTTGATGTTCTAATAGAGAAGAACACAAATCAATCATGATCTTCCAAAATAAACAAACGGGTCCCACTCAAAATTTATGCCAAAGTCAACTCTTCAATTCATTTATTTTTTCCAACAGAAGAAGCTTGAGAACAACACTCAATAGTTGTTCTTCCATATGTAAATATAATGATATCATCTGCAAACATAGAAATGTCTAAACATAGCCCTTGGGGGCGGTGACATCCTTTTTTGAGACAACCCCATCAATTCTCGATAGGCACTCGACCATAATGACAAAAACTGCCGGATTTAAAATACTTGTTTGCTCTCCATTAATGATAACTAGTCAAGTTTCAAATCTAGCTAATCCATTTCCCAATATCCCACGTCACACGGTCATACGCCTTTAAAGTCACATTTTCTCCTTGGCCTTTTCATCTATACAACTAAATATCTCTTGAGCTAAAAACACAGTCTTTATCAATACTAAGCCCAAGAATGCCAATGTTTGAAAGTAGCTAACTCACACATCGTTACTACTTTAGGCGAACTAAGAATGCTCACAATTCTATCACAGAGCTAAAAAATAATTATCTAAACTAAAGAAACAAAACTCTTCAAAGGAAGCCAGAGGAAAGAAAATTAGAGAGATGAGAAATCTCTCAAAGCTTTTGGTGTTATAAATAAGGAGGAGAACACTTTCTTACATATTACTAGGATGGGGGTTTCAATTCTTGTTAATTTTGTATTAAAATCAAAATGTTACAATAGCCACTAGAGAAATAACTTACAATAGCCATCGAAGCTTTGTAACTACCAATTCAATGCAAAATTAACTAGTGAATTGAAATTTGAAACCAAAAGCTTGTTGTTACAATTCTTCATTTACAATCATTTTATTTAAAAACAATTTTTCCAACAAAAGTTTTTCATGTTGGGTTTTGATACCCAATGAATCCCTAGCTATGATGTAAATGTTGGATTAAATTGTTACTAACAAACAAATCCAAATGCTCAACCCGAAAACAACGTGGGCCGTTGGAAGTAACTTAAACAATTAATTTTGCTGATGGCCCATTTATATTACCTTTTGGATGGTTTTGAATCTTGGCCTATTTATCCTCTTTTATTGGTCCTACTAAAGCCTAACCTAACCTATATATATGGTGTCTTTGCCCTAACCGTTTTGTGTGTGATTTGTGTGTTAGAAGGAGAAAAATTGGAAGCTTGCTTGGAGAGAAAAAAACTCGTGACTTTCTTTGTGTTTTGGCTTCCATCTTGTGTTTTTTTCATTGTTTTTCTTGTGCCTTTGTAACTTACAAATCATTACCATTATCTTATCCTTTGTGGGTGAGATTGAGGAACAATCGAGGTGAATATATTAGTTGTGGGTTGGAGCCGTTTGGATTGGTTATTTGGTAGAGAAAGGTAATGTGAAACTGAGCCCAAAAACACTATTTTGAAGACCCTTGGAGCAAGCTTCTGGACAATTGGTATCAGAGCTTCAAGTTGGTGGGTTTGGCTCGAAAAACTAACCAAATAATGACCTGAAAACTAGTTGAAACGAAGCAGAAAACAGATTGTAAAACTGTCCAGAAAACTGCCCAAAATTCGAGACTGTTTTCGTGATTTTCGACATATCCAAAAGGAGTTTAGCAAAACGGAGACCATCGGCATAACGTGCAGGTAGAGGCCCTCCTTGGTGGTTGACATGTGAGATTTATGGTGGCACGTGGTGGAGGTGCGTGACACTATGCGTAGAACTCTGACAGGTGTGTACTGCGTCTTCCGACGAAGTTCTCTTCAGGCAGTTTGTTACTGACATTTTTTCTGACATTGTGGTATTGTTAGTTTTCTGTTTCAGGTTATACATCGAAGTTTGTGGTCTTTGTATGCTCGGGATTCGATCGTGTTTAATTGATTCATACAATTATTGAAGACTTTAGGGCGAATAGTGGTGGTCATAAAGTGATAAATTTGCATATCTCGATATTTACAGACCTTCAGACGTGGTCTGCTCGGTATCGTGTTCCTTCTTTTTGTTATTGCCGTTAAGACTATTGTATAGTATAGTCATTTATTTTTCACATTAGAAGTCATCTTGTGAGATGACGTTAAGTTTGGGTTACCGTGAAGGAGTAACTACTGCTTGTGCTAGACCTAGGAATTTTTTATTAATTATTTGCATTGAATTCTTTGTAAATTTGTCGCCAATTATTTTTTTCAATATTAGAATTGCACGTGACCTTAGAGAAGTTTTTTGCTCGACCATTCTGTGTGAATTATGTTTGTACTTTGCTTGTAGTCGTCGTTGGTTACATTTTGTGTTTTGTGCATTTTTGGTGAAAATAATAACACGTTTTGAGTTGTGCTTTTCAATGAAAAATGTGATTTTTCACTTTGGCAAACGAAAAAGTTTTTCATAAAACTTTAGATGGCAAATGTAGGTCTAAGACAAGTGCAAAAAGTAAGATGTATTTTAATTATGGTAAATTTGGACATCGTGAAATAGGATGTCCTAAGAATGATAATAAAAGAAAAGATAAGGAGAGAGGTGAGATGAATATGGTTATAGGGTCGAGCGTTGACCTAGTGAGATTTATTGAGAGTAAACCTAGTTACTGCATACGCATCCGTGTGTAATCCTTTCTGCATGTATGTGATTGCTTAATTCTACTGCATGGTTATATGTCACATTTTAATATGTTTGATATGGGTATTTGCATGAATTTGAGAGCAATCTGATTACTTTGTGTAATGTGTCTGTATGCATAGTAGGTTGAAATCTATGGTGTACTTCTTTTGCTATGTGAGTGGTGTGAGAGAGTATGATAGTGAGAAGAAAGATATTCTGCCATTTTCTCCTTAATCTTTGTGAGCCTATGTGGTTTGTGAGATTATGTGAGGCAGCCATATGTAGGCTATCTTCTTCCTCTTTGTGAGTGTACTAAAGTAACCAACTCTTTCTTTTATTCTCTTTGTAAGTGCCACCTTACCCAATTCCTCTGTAGATTTTTTAAGCATTGGCGTTGGAGTAACCTTGTGGTGCGTGAGTTGATTTAAATTGAGCTCTAACCTTTGTGGTCACCAATGTGTTGATTTGCCATAGTGGGTTTGTGATGCATTAATATGAGGATGTCTATTGGTAATGTGGAGTATAGATGTCTAGGGGTACATTAGTGGTTTGTACCGGGGATGTAGAGTGTGATATTTGGATAACTAGTGTAGATGTGATTAAATGTTGAAATCCTTTATCTGTGAAGAGACTTTGATCAAGTGGAGTGTGAGAAAGACACTTCTATCACTTCTGTTAGGTGGAGACCCATTATCCACTTAGGTTGGGAGAAGTGATGCGGTGATAGAGGATTATCCTAAGGACTTAGACATGAGTTGAGCGATCGGTTTAGTGAGCATGGTGGGCGATGAGAAGAGATATATGTTCTCGAGGTGAAAGCAACATGGAATGGGATACGATAAGTGTTGTGAGATCTTTTCGTGGGGTCATTTATGTATTTGTTGCATATATGTTGGCCTTGTGCTTGATTAATTTAGTGTTAATTTGTTGTTCTATGTGAACGTAGTTTTGGAAGGATATGTAGATTATCCTATGTTATATCTTCATCGCATGGTTATTTGCTCTTGTGTGTTTACCGTTATTATCTTGGGTGTTATTTGGCCTTTGCCCTGGTGAGTACACGGAGTAGATATGGTATGTGTTTCGGGTCCGAAACACGAGATAAGGTCTGTGATTCCAATTATATTAGTTACCTTAATTATGCAAGCGTTAACTTTGTGTTTTGATTACTTGCAGGTTGATTGTATATCAAGGTGGAGATTCATTGGATTTTGATACCTAATGAATCCCAGGCTATGATGTAAACATTGGATTAAATTGTTACCAACAACCAAGTCCAAAGGCTCAACCCGAAAACCACATGGGCCGTTGGAAGTAACTTAAACAATTAATGTTGCACATGGTCTATATATATTACCTCTTGGATGATTTTGAATATTGGCCCATTTACCCTATTTTGTTAGTCCAACTAAAGCCCAACCTAGCCTATATATATGGTGTCTTTGCCCTAGCCATTTTGTGTGTGATTTGTGTGTTAGAAGGAAAAAAACCGGTAGCTTTCTTGGAGAGAAAAAAATGGTGTCTTTTTTTGTGTTTTGGCCTCCATCTCGTATTTCTTCCATTGTTTTTCTCGTGCCTTTGTGGCCTACAAATCATCATCATTCTTTTTTTGTTTTTGTGGGTAAAATTGAGGAAAAACCGAGGTGCATATATTGGTTGTGGGTTGGAGCCGTTTGGATTGATTATTTGGCGGAGAAAGGCAACGTGAAACTGAGCCCGGAAAACACCGTTTTGACGACCCTTGGAGCAAGCTTATGTGACATCTCAAAATCTTGAACGGCTGAGTCCTTAATAGCATTTGAGTCCTCTGTCCAACAGCCATTAGCCGATCGTATTTTGAACTTTCTACTCTTTATTCTCTTCGACTCTGACCATGATGAACTTAATACAATCGACTTTTCCTCTCTAGAGAATGAAAGGCAATTTGCTTACAAACTAATTTTCCAACATGAGATATTATTTTTGAACTTTTGAAGAGATAATTATTCTAGTTCGTTTCCTCAATTTGTTATTCTGCATGTTTATATTACGTCCTTAATGAATCTATATATGTATTAACTCATCAACCAAACAAAAGTGTCATATTTAATGTTTCATTAGTAATGCTAAAGAACAAGAAGAAATAGTTATAGTCTCCAAGTAAATGAAACAAGTTAATAAAATTATGAACTTTCACAGATAAAATTTATTATACTTGAATAACAATTAAATAAATTAAAGTTTCAAGTGGTTGTGAAAGTCCAAACAATGGATAATATCTTTTAAATTAAAGGACCGTTTGACATGACCGCTGAAAAGCCAAAAGGAGCTTCTGAAACACAAAAGCTACTTTTAGATCCGTTTGATAAATTTTGTAAAATAGCTTCTTCTAGTTAGAAGACTTTTAAAGTAATCTAGTCCATTGTAGCTCCCTTAAAACACTTCCCAAAATAAGAAGCTCTTTTAAAAGTCAGTTTATAAACAAAAATTAAGGTAGTTTCCTCTAAAAGTTCTTCGATAGAAAGCAAAAGTAAAATACATCCCAAACGAACCCTAAATATGTTTTTATTGCACTATATGAAATCTAAACTGCCTTAAATTCCACAAGTGTCCTACTAACTGAGTCTTCTTCAAATCAAATTAAATTAAAGTCAAAAATCCCGAAGTACAAATTCAAGCCCTGAAGTCCAAGTGTTGAACAAGCAAAGTTTTTAACAAATCAAATTTTCAACAAATATCGAAGTCCAGGATTCAAGCCACGTGGCCCCTCGTTTTCAAACATTCAGATCATTAATTAGATAATTATGCAATTCTGCAGTTACAAGAAGATTAACATCCACTTGAATTTCTCAAAAATACAATTTGTAACAAATTTTGTATTTTAATACAAGAAATTCTTGGCGACCTTCCACTCCTCTGATCTTTTGATTTCAGAATGTTCAAGTTTCAATCACTATATCAACAATGGCAAGCGAAAAGGCAAAGAAAACTATGACTCATCATGAAGAGACATTTGCTAAAATTGGGACCAGAGCACAAATAAAAATTGGGAAAACTCAACTGGTCCCACTACTGGGAAAGTTCTCCAACAAAGGCAAATGAAATTTGCTTGCAAGAAGCCGAACTCTTGTTTGACAAAAAAGACCAAAAGTTTGACGAAAAACTCTCATTTTGGTTCCATCTCCAGACAGATCCGTGTCGAGTCTTCTCATGTCATTTCTCCGTGAAGATAGGTAGACTATACTTCATTTGAAGACTCACTCGAGCCAGTGATGGTCATGGAAGCGACATCGGCCTCTAATGACCGAAGCTAACAAATGGCTATAGCCATTGAAAAGTTAACAAAGTCACTAGACTAAAAAGATGCACAGATTGCTAAATTAATGCACAAGCTAGAATTGCAAAATCCATTGGTTAAAGGCAATCAAGAAAATGAAGGTTATTCCAAAGCTAAAGT
Source organism: Fraxinus platypoda (assembly GCA_903798405.1). NCBI lineage: Eukaryota > Viridiplantae > Streptophyta > Magnoliopsida > Lamiales > Oleaceae > Fraxinus > Fraxinus platypoda. The sequence goes on along the minus strand of CAIGRT010227612.1, from coordinate 815 downwards.
TTTAGAAGCTCAAGAACGCCAACAGAAGCAAGATATGTATGATCGAATAGTCATTCAAAATGTGTGGCGTTACACAACTCAACTCTTTGTTAGGTCTCTATCCGTCCAACAACTTTAACGTATGATATCAAACACCATTCATGCCTAGTATGGTGGTTCACCGCAATCTTCATTGGTTTATGCTAAACCTTATAGTCGTCGAATTGACAAAATGAAGATGCCACTTTGTTACCAATCTCCGAAATTCTAGTTTTTTTATGGGAAGGGCAACCCAAAGCAACATGCTGCTCATGTTATTGAAAAGTGTAACAACGTAGGCACTTACAATGATACTATGGTGAAGTACTTCATACGTTTCCTCAAATGTGCTACAATTGAATGGTATACAAACTTACCGGATGGGTCAGTTGTTAGTTGGGATCAACTCGAACTAGAATTCCTGAGATGCTTCTACAGCACCAGGCGTTCTACCAGCCTTCCAGAACTTGGTCGAACGAAGCATAGCAAGGAAGAGCTTGTTGTAGAGTACATCAAACGTTGGAGGAACCTTTAGCAAAATATCTTTCATCGACATATGTGTACAAGGCATCATTGGGGATTAATCTATAATCTCCAAGCAAATATACCCTACTCGTTTGAAGAGTTAGCAACACATGCTCATGAACTGGAGCTCCAAATTGCAAGGTAAGGAAGTTACCTACCAAGTGATCTACGTAACAAGAAAGATCTTAAGAAAGAAATAAATAATGACGTCAAGACAAGTCCAAAAGCTACGACAATCTTTAATATCCCTGTAAAGATAGCCTTCCAAAAGT